>CM050432.1:9793366-9795866 GCA_027564155.1 Gymnocypris eckloni scoliostomus | reverse complement strand
CAGAGACACACACACACACACACACACACACACACACACACACAGAGACACACACACACACACACACACACAGAGAGACAGAGACACACACACACACACACACACACACACACACACACACACACAGAGACAGACACACACACACACACACACTCAGAGACACAGAGAGACACACACACACACACACACACAGACACACACACAGAGAGAGAGAGACACACACAGACACACACACACACACACACACAGACACTTGAGTCAGGAGTATGCAAATATACACTTCACACTTAATTTGTTACTTCATATATATATATAGAGAGAGAGAGATATGTATGGGGGGGGAGCTCCTCTTCAGTCTCTCGTGTTTGTCATCGTGCTCCTGAAGCGCTTGTCAGTGAGATGAAGAGACGGTTACCGGGGCGATTCGAGTCCTCGATGATTATTAAATAAACTCATATATACATTTATATAACTACACAGTATAGACAGCATATATAAACACTGCACTACATTTGGTATATACATTTTATATATTGAATTAGGGCTGTGACGATAAGCATTACCGCTTCACAGCGGTAATGAGATTGCGGTGTTGAGGTCATCACCGTCATCACCGCACTGTTTCATGAGATTCGACCAAATTTCTTGCAACGCGGGAATAAAACACGGTAACAGTCGGTAACTCTGGTGTAATTTGAACGGGAGTGGGCGGTCTAACAATATCCCGTTCCCGTTCATATCTAGCTCATGCGCTGCACGCATGCACCAGTGCTTCTGTGTCATGTATTTTATTGCGCACAGTGCGCAGGATGTGCATAACGCCACCCTGACAGATCAGGCGGGCTGTCGATGAGCAGGGCCGGCGCGTGCATATAGGCGAACAAGGCAGTCACCAAGGGGCGCAACACAGTCAGGGGGGCAAATGGACAGATATTTTTACTTTATCTTTTGGGCATTCGTTATCACCGCTTAGTTATTCTACATCTAAATTAACTTTGCTTCATAGTAATGCCGCTCCCGCGCCGCCCCCCAACTGAGCGTCATCAATAGGCTACTCTACATGCAAAACATAATTATATACATTCATAAATGTCATCAAAACGAAAACTATCCAGACATGAATTCCTTTTGCTGCTGGTGCTGTCTGATGAGTTTTAAAGCCAGACACGCGCTTCTGAAAGGTAAGATTATAGCCTAATGTATGTGTGTGAGAGAGAAAGCTCGGGGGAGATAACACAAGTGTAATATTATCTACTAAATAGGCTTACGTACACCCAAAACCGTGTTTTGTTGTGTTTTAGCCAAGTGGAATATTAAATATTTAGCGTTTATCATATGCAGTGTTTAATTTGTAATAAAGCGGAGTGACCAATAAGCCAACAATTATGGAGAGGTAAGGGATCATTCGCGCAATCACTCCGTTGACCCACTTAAGTGATTACCAGCTTGCATCAGTTGCTTTTATTGTGTGCATATACTCTAAAAATCAAGGTTATTTTATTAAACATTTTTTTTGTAATGTTTGGGTAGTTTTTGTGTAACCCATATCCTATATGACAGTCGCAGAGTTTGCGTTTGCATTGAGTGCACGCAGATATTTTTTCTTCGGGTGAGCAGTTCTCAGTGCCACTTACTTTATTTTTTGTCAAATATAGGTTTGTTCCATGTAATCTATAAAACAGTAATCGGTTTTATTTTATGCAAAGCAAACCAAGTCACCTAAACGAGCCGCATCAGGGTTTTTTTGCGACTATGAAATGTTTTATTTTTACTTCTAAAATGCTTGTTAAACGAATTTAACAATAAGAAATGTTGTATACATGTTTAAACGGAAAAATTTTGTATTAAGAACTGTATTTGACGAAAAATAAAGGCATTAAGAAAAGAAAGAAAGAAAGAAAGAAAGAAAGAAGAATAAAAAAACAATGACAAGCTCAAACAAAACGAAACCAATAGCGACTATATAAAATAATAAAATTAATAATTTTCTAATCTCAGCATGCTTTAATTTTTTGTCGCTAGTGGTTTGCGTCAATACGTTTAAATTAAAATGTCTTTGGTCTGTGCTCTGGAAGTGTTATTTTAATTCTGCTAAACTTTAATTACGTCAACTCAAATTAAAACCGAAACTAACCATAGGGTAGAAACCTTCACAAAATAAAAACTACACTAAAATTAACCAAATTATTAAAAAATAAAAACGAAACTTACATTTTTAGCGAAAATTGAAAGCAAAATTAAAATAAAAACGAATTTAAAGATGCAAAACTACAATAACCCTGACACAAACGTGTTTCTCTGGAGGAAGAGGATCCACCAGATGAGATGATCGGAGCTCGGAGGTGCTGATCTGGACCGGGTTTGTTCAGATTAAGCCCTGACTGATAATAGCACATGCCCGTGCTTGCTTTTATTTTAATGTATTTGTGTCAATAAACAAATAATCTTTCACTTGCATCTTTAAAATCGTATTTGAGTGAAGTGGGAACGGCACGGCAGG
>CM050432.1:9773366-9788366 GCA_027564155.1 Gymnocypris eckloni scoliostomus | reverse complement strand
TGTGTGCGTCGCACTATATGATGCGTTTAATAAAGTGCACATAAAGTCTATGTTTATTATCTTTGAGATTATGTCATATATATAAAGAATATCGAGAGAAGAAACACAAACACTTCATGCATGATCAACTCATTTTCATGCAATTATTAATTTTTTATACGGGGCAAAAATATGCAAATATTTTTTCATAATCCGCTTTCTTTTTTCTGTTATAAAAAATGAATAAGAGCAAAAATATGCAAATATTATTTCATTTTTTCCATACAAGATATATATATATATATATATATATTTTTTATATTTAAGATTAATTCATTTAAAATGCATAATTCAATAGATTTATATTTCTGAATTTAGCAGACGCCTTTATAATAAATAATCTCTATATTTTCTTATATTTGTATGATGCGGCTCGATGTTATATTGCTTTGCAATTAACAAATATTATAAAGTATTAATTTTATTCATAATTATACAAAAGCAGAGTATTTCAGGAGAACTCGTTAGCTATAGTGACACATTAAAGGAATAACTCTATAGATTTATGAAAGATATTCTCTAGATTATGAAGTGGTTTAATATAGTGTGTATATATGATGTGTGAATATATTAGTTCAAGTATGAATTAAATCATTTAAGAAACACTATATAAAATACATAATTCTATTTTTATGCACTAAAATGTAATTCATAAACTTACTAATTTTTATAAAATGTGATCAATTTTCTTAAATTAATACTAAATAAAAGTTAATACTGAGAAAGGTGAATATTTAGGTATAATGTAGTATACAGTAATATAAATAAATATTAGTTTAAGTCTGAATTAATATTTAATAAATTAATATTAAACTTTAAATATAAATTTGTTTACATAAATATTAAGTGAATATTATTATTGCATATTAAACAAGGTTGTAATGTAAAAACATAATATAAATGGTTTAAATCACATTTTTCTAGAAAACAAAGATTCCATTTAAAACAATTCTTTTATTAAATAACATTTAAAAATCTTTTATAAACTGAACACCAAAAACAGTGTTTAACTATGAAAATTAGAGAGAGAGTGTGTGTGTGTGTGCGAGAGAGAGTGTGTGAGAGAGTAATGTGTGCAGATGTGTGAGAGAGAGTGTGTGCATGTGAGAGAGAGTGTGTGTGTGAGAGAGAGTGTGTGTGTGTGTGTGAGAGACACACAGAGACACAGTGTGTGTGTGTGTGAGAGAGAGAGTGTGTGTGTGTGTGTGTGAGAGAGAGAGTGTGTGTGTGAGAGAGAGTGTGTGTGTGAGAGAGAGAGTGTGTGTGTGAGAGAGAGAGTGTGTGTGAGAAGTGTGTGTGTGTGTGTGTGTGTGAGAGAGAGTGTGTGTGTGTGAGAGAGAGTGTGTGTGTGAGAGAGAGTGTGTGTGTGAGAGAGAGTGTGTGTGAGAGTGTGTGAGAGATATCTCTGTGTGTGTGAACATGTGTGAGAAAGAGATGTGTGTGTGTGTGTGTGTGTTAATGAGAGAGTGTGTGTGTGAGAGAGTGTGTGTGTGTGTGAGAGATGTGTGTGTGTGTGAGAGAGTGTGTGTGAGAGATGTGTGTGTGTGTGAGAGAGTGTGTGTATAGAGATTGAGAGCAAGAGAGAGTGTGTGTGTGAGAGAGTGTGTGTGTGAGAGAGAGAGAGATGTGTGTCTCTGTCTCTCTGAGTGAGAGAGAGAGTGTGTGTGAGAGGTGTGTTACCTCTCTCTCTGCAGAGTGTGTGTGTGTGTGTGTGTCAGTGTGTGTGTGTGAGAGAGAGTGTGTGTGTGAGAGAGAGTGTGTGTGAGAGAGAGTGTGTGTGTGTGTGTGAGAGAGAGAGAGAGAGAGAGAGACCTGTACACTTTTATTGGGCTACACACCGACAAAGAACACAATTCAGCTTTTGAGGAACAATTACAGTACAATGCAAACCCTAGTGCATAGGCTTCAAGTTATAGTTACGCCTGACCTTTGACCCCCAGAGTCTGTTTACAAAACAGGGCGTGAGACTACCCTAAATATACAGGGTGGGGGGCTTAAACAAAACGCACCCATGATGCCGTTTGGCTTTATTTCAGTCAGAATGAATCTAAAATGTGTTGCGATCGATTCCAAATCTTACCAAAAAAACAAACACGTTCCTTAAACAAGCAATATTATTTTACCCAGCATGCCTTTGTACCGTTCAATACCAACATCCGTTCACCAAAGTCACGTTTCTCCTTCTCAAACATCACGGTTCTACTCCTACCAAGCACAATACTTGTACGATCCACTCGTAGTGAAGCCGCTCGGGTTCTCCGACGGTGAGACCGGCAAAACACAATCACGACATCGTCCACGTTATATACACACCACACCGAGCGGAAGAATCCTGCGCACACATCATAACAGATTTTACATCAAGTGATGTGTAAAAAAAAAAAATAAAAATTGTCAGGTGGTGCGACCGTGATTAATTGTACTATTAGTGTGGTAAAACGATTAATCGCGATTAAACGCATCCGAAATAAAAGTTTGTTTACATAATGCATACTGTGTATTATTATTACGCATATATATATATATATATATACACACATACAGTATATATATATTTTATATTTCTATTCATATAGTTGATATTATAATTTTTTTTAAATGTATAAACTTAACGTTTTTCTTTCACTATATACACACATGCATGTGTGTGTTTGTATTTATATAGACGTAATAATATACATTATGTAAACAAACTTTTATTTTGGACGCGCAATTAATTTTTTGATTGCACTACTTAGTTAATTAATTTCCTTAACATGCATAACATTTTAAGTTCTCAATAATTAAAGTGTTTAGAAAAAAAGTTGCGTTTTTTTTGTAAATCATAATTTTTTTATATTTATTTAAATTCTATAATATGATAATTATTTACAAAAACGAACAAACTGTAAATACTTTGTTTCTAAACACTTTAATTACTGAGAACTTGTAATTACTTTGTAACACTTTAATTACTGAGAACTTCATTTTAATTACTGAAAATGTTGTGCATGTTTAGGAAATTAATTAATTTTAAGATAATTCACGGTCGCACCACCTGACATTTTTTTTATTAATCTAGATGAAAAGCACTAAAATCGCTTAATTTAAAAGTTTAATATGAATTTAAGTGCGCACAACATTCTTAATGTTTGAACAACTGCGATAGATATTTGAAAAAATTCGTAAGTTTGCTTGTTGAAAATCATTGACCCTCAAAAAGTCTCACCAAATCCCGCCATCTTCCACGTTATATATGCATGTATATATATATATATATATATATATACACAATAACGTTCACGCTTCGGTGATTACACGCCATACGTGTCTTGAGAAAGCCGACGGTAAAGCAAGCATTAGTCTTGACAATATTGCACAAACAAGACATAAATAAATAAATAGGACTACTTTTTCTCAAATCACCATCAGAGGATTCTCGCCACATGAAACGAAACGCCATGTGTTTGGATCACTCTTTACAAAAGACATAAGACGGACACGCATGCACATAAACGCATGTACGCGATGGTTTCCGATCACAAATACTCTGAACCGCTAAAAACGAAATGTCCTGACCACTGTTGCTCTCTTCTGTATCGCTCGCTTGTTCTACGGACTTCAGTCAAATCAAATAAGGTGTGTTGCTATATTCGTAATCCCTATCGCCGCTCCTAACGAGGTTTCACCGACCGCTGTGATATTATTCGCACGTGTCGCGCAAACATCATTTAAAGCAAGGTAGAAAAATATCTCCTGTTTGCACAGGTTGAGGTGGATTAAATGTGGCTTGAGAGCCGTTACACAAAATCACTTCACAGAAGCGTCAGCAGGGGGCAGTCACTTCATTTTTTGGGGGGGGTGGGGGTGAGCTCTGATTGGCACATCACTTCCTGTTTCAGACATCACTTCCTGTTTCGCAGCAGTAAAGAGATGCACCATCAGGAAGGGTGTGCAAGACGGTAAAAAGTTACTTCGTAAATGGGTCGATGACGTATTACAAACACAAAAATAATATCTAGTGCAATTCTTCAAACATTAAGAATGATGTGTGCATATAAATTCATATTAGAATTTTAAATTAAGCGAGTTTTTTCATCTTGGTAAAAAAAAAAAAAATGTCAGGTGGTGCGACCGTGATTTATCTGCGGTCAAACGATTATACAAAATAAAAGTTTTTGTTTACATACTGTATGAGTGTGTACAGTGTTTATTTATTATGCATATATAAATGCACACACATTTAAAAAATATTTACATGTGTATATATTCATATAAATATATTTAATATATAAACAGCACATTTTTCTGCATGTTTTCAGCACACGCATGTGTGTGTGTGTTTATATACATAATACATATATACACAGTCTTATATTATGTAAACTAAAAAAAATATTTTGGATGCGATTAATTGTTTGACAGCACTTAGTGTTTCGAAACAATTCATTTGTTTTGCATTTTTGTAAATAATTTAATTCTATATTTTTTTAGAACAAAAATTAGAATTTACAAAACTAAAAAAAAATGTAAATGCTTTGTTTCTAAACACTTTAACTACCGAGGACGTGTACAAAAAATGTTATACATGTTAAGGAAATTAATTAATTTAAAGATACATCACGGTCGCACCACCTGACATCGTTTTTAAAGCCATGGTCAGTTCACCAAGACGAAAAAACCCAACTAAAATCGCTTAATTAAAAAGTTTAATATGAATTTATGTGCACACAACATTCTTAATGTTTGAACAATTGTAATATATTTTTTATTCGTAAAATCTCAAGTTTGCTTGTTTAAAATCGTTATACGTTATTGACCCACAAATAACACATGCAAGGCAATACGAATAAAAATGAAGATGAACAAACAAAAACATTCAAAAGGAATTAATCACTAAAAACATCTAGAGTGCTAATGAATACAGCATCAATGGTTTCACCGTTGAGCTTATCCGCTGTGCCAAAGCAAGTCCATCCTAACAGAAATACCTAAAGCGTACAGCTACAGACTGTATATTCAGTCCAACTATCGCTTAATAAAATACACTTCATGACTGCGAGCCAAAAGCATCTAATCAGATGCCAGCTATTGAACTCCAAGGGTAACGTCCCTGGAAGTGTGTTTAGCTATTACGTCCTCAAAGTGTGATTAATTGAACATTAGTATCTTATGCAACAAAATTAAAATGAGTAATGACAGTATGTTGTACAGCAATTGATTTCAGCGCCCAGTAGTACCTCTAACACTGGGAAAATGTGGCTTCCCCAGATTCAAGTATTAGTACTGCATCTCAAACTGGGAAAAATGCTAAAAGGATAACAGAGAGCGAGGCAAGAACTGGCTAAAATGTCGGTCACTTGAGGCGCTGGGTGACATTAGCAAGTGCTACAGCAAACGCTTGCACAGCGGAGAAGGGATACTGAAAGTCCAGGATGTATGCGTTCCCATCGATCCTTCCGAACTGCATCACCTACACAGAATTAAATCGGTAACGAGTTAGAAAGCACGCAGGAGAAATAACATCTAAAGCAGGAGAGTCCTGGAGGGCCGGTGTCCTGCAGAGTTTAGCTCCGACGCGCCTCAGCTCACCTTCGTTTAATTGGAGCTAGGGCTGCGACGATTCACTCACGATTCGATGCTTTTAACAAAATGAGATTATACAGTAAATGACAAGGTCTATAAGGCTATTGCTGCACTTAGAAATTGAACTGGAGCGCGAAACTTTGTGTAAACTTGTCAAATATATCTATGGAGAGTGAAATGTCTACTTTAAAATGAACCGATTCAAACGGAAAACAAATATACTGAGATTATGTGATATGCATACAGGTGTATAACTACTGCAGAGAAGACGAATCAGTGTCGCCGACTTCATCTCTTGAAACGAGGACAAAAGAAAGCAGTAGTTTATCAATAAATTATTAAAATGGTAACGCAGCCTTACTGTTTTTCCCCTGACACATGATTCATAATCATTACTTCTACCGGTGCGCTGTGGGAAGATTTAGATGCACGCTTGAGCACTTGTTAGTCTATGTAGGCAATTTAAAGACTCATTATGATTTAAACGGTTTATTAATAAACGTGCGATTAGTTGACTAATGGTTAAAATGAACGACTGCTAGTTGACCAGACAAATCTTGAGTCGAGGGCAGCCCTAAACTTTGCAAGAGAAAGACCCTCCAGGAACAGGACTGGACACCCCTGATCTAAAACGTCTTGCGTACCTGTCTCCCCTCGAGCTCAATCTGGAAGTTCTTTGCCGATTCCTGCGTGACTCTTCCTCCAAAGTCCAGCTGGTAGACCTGCGTGGCTTCGTTCCAAAGAGGCTGTTTGTTGGCCATGACGTAGACGAACCCTTGGCTGCCGAGGCCACGGTCTTCTTTCTCGTTAGCCTTTCGGCACTTGATTTCATCCAGCTCGCAGCCTCCCGCCCGCAAGTTCCTTTTTGCTTTCCAGCTCTTTTTACTACTCTGGTTCTGGTTCATCAGTTCGTCACCGCTGATGAAGAGCTCCGGCTCGCTCTCGGAGCTGTCCTGGAACTCGTTGGTGGTGGCCTTGCTTAGCTTTTTAGCTTTCAGCTGCTCTTTCTGGCCTTTCGGTTTCTTCTTGTCTCGACCACCTAACCTCGGACTGGAGATGAGGGAGTTGAAGTCACCAAGGCCACGGCCCTCTTTTTTGGACTTGTTACCTCCTTCTGTGATTGCCGGAACGTTGGCTTCATCCGCCCGACTGTTGTCCAAACGCTTGCGGTTTTTCTTGCCAAACTTGTCCGCTCTTTGAGGAACCGGGCTTTCGTTGAGTGAGAGCACCTCTTGAAAGCCTTCCCCAGCCTCGGCGTTGGCCTCCGGGGTACTCTGGAGGTCTAGAGGAGGCGTAGGTAAAGGAGGTGGTTGAGGGGGAGGAGAAAGAACAGGCTTATCCAGCAAGTGCGAGGCCTTTGGCGGAAGGGATGGAGCAGGACCTGGGGGGCTTGGCATGGGAGGACAGGGATTGTAAGAACCCCACGGATGAAGAGAAATGGGAGTCACAGGCAGATTTGAACAAGAAGCTGTCCCAGGGTACATTGGTGGGAGAGGGCAACAAGCAAGATTGAGCAAACTCGGAGGATAACCGGGTGGCAAGACCACTGCTTGGTCCTGCTGGGAGAAGGGAAGAGGAGTAGCCACTTCTTTGGGAGAGGTGGGACGTGGAGAAGCTTGCAAGGAACCACTGTAGGCCATACTTGGTGGATAGGTCAGAGCAATCTGGTATGCTCCCGCTGGCTGGAAAGTTGCAGTGTTAGGACTCGTCGGAGATTTAGGTGAGAGGACAAATGGAAGACGGGAGACATCCAGATGCTGTGCAGGGCTGAGGATGAGTGGGGGGGGTTTGTGGGATGCAGGAGGTCCAGAGGTGGGCAGAGTCGCCGTACGCTCTTGAGGAACCCAGATCTCTTCAGAAGCAGATGGATCCCATTGATAGGGTGGTGGCCGTTTAACTGTCAAACTCAATACCTCAGTATTAAGAGCCATTTGTCTTAGAGACTGATTCAATGCCTCGTCCTCTGTAAAGGCGGAGTTGATATAATCAGCCCTTTCCCTGTTTCCACCTGGACTAGACACTCCACCGGTGCCATCCATACCGAGCAGGCTGTAGGAGGATTGGGAAGGCAGTGGCGAGGCACTGTTGGAGTGCACTATAACAGTGCTGTGAGGTGCACCACCTCCAGTTGATGGGAACTCCTGCCTAATGATCGTCCCCCCAGCTATCCCATTACTCCCACTGCTGGCGGCCCCACCGTTACTACTGCACTGACTGCATGTATAAAGAGCCGTCGGCCCTCTTGGCTGGTAGGAAGCTGACAAAGCACTGGCTTTGGCCTTGGAGGGCAGGGTTCTTTGGGGATCCAGGATCTGAGAAACCTTCAGCGCAGCTTCCCGACTGTTCCGCCTCAAGGCAGCGTGAATCAAGCTGCTGTCCAATCTCTGGCCAGGGTTCCGCCCCGCTCCACCCTGATTGGCTGTGTCAGGGTAAGGGGGCGGGTCCCCACTTGGTATAGAGTACCTTGGCACAGTGAGACGGTTCAACGTGGCTGAGGCATAGGGCAACTGCACCTTCCCCTCTACAGCAGAGGAAGATGATGAGACCCTGAGGGTGGCAGAGCTTCCCGGACCCTGCAGCGTGTAAACGTTCTGGTTGCAAACGAGTCGTGTGCGGGGACGGCACACCTCCTCTACATTTCCGCTGCTGTCAAATGTGGTGATGCGTTCATAGCCCAGTGGGGTTTGGTACTGAGCTGCCTGTGCACCAGGTGGATACAAGGTCAGATCCCCTTTCTTTACACAAGCTTCCCCTGAGGATGAAGTGCTGGAGCCGCTTCCCGAGGTGCAACTCGTAGAAACAGCAGCGGAAACTGCGACCGTGGCAGCGGAAACTGTGCCCGGGTAAGGAGGGGGAGGATTCATCTTGCTAATCTCAAGAGGGGCAGTAAAAACCACTGCATCACCTTCAGCCAGTTGTGGGGCAGAACGAGTCGTTTTAATTTTAAGCAGGAGCTCATGCTCTGCTGTTGGGGGAACGTCCGGGATGGTACTCTGCGTAAGCTGAAAGACCGGGAGCGATGGTTGACCTGAGGGCAATGTCGGAACAGGGATTTGGATCGGATGATGCTGTTGCAACTGCTGCTGCATTTGCTGGTGCTGCAGCTGCAGTTGCATTTGCAGATGCTGCTGTTGGATTTGATGCTGAAGCTGTTGCTGCATTTGTTGTTGCTGCTGCATCTGCTGGATCTGCTGTTGCATGTGTTGCTGATGCTGTTGTTGCATGTGCTGATGCTGCAACAGCTGTTGCTGCTGCAGCTGATATTGTACAAGCTGTTGCTGTAGCTGTTGATGCTGCTGCTGCTGATAATGTTGCTGCAGCTGCTGCTGCTGTTGTGATTGCGCAACTAACATCCGACCAACCTCCATACCTCCAAAAATTACCTGTCCAGGACTAGAATACCTGGCAGGAACGGAGTACTGTGCCGTGAGCACAGAGTCCTGCGGTCCTTGGTCAGTCACCACAGGTGGTGCCACAGTCGATGTTGGATTGGACAACACATCCAACTGGACGTTCTGATTGGCTAATAGGGATTGGACAAGGCCAATGCTCTGGGTCGGGGACATGGCTTGTGCGGGGCTGTGTATGGGGGCGATGGGTATGTTAACAGTGCAAGATGGATTATCAGCAGTGATTCCTGATGCTCCCGTGACAGGCAGGTCATCCTCGTCCTCACTGAAGACATTAGGACTAAACATAGGTAAGTTAATGTATTCCACTGAGATCTTCCTCACCTCAGGGAGGTAGATGGTCATCTGTCTGGGCTGGAGGTGAAGCAGACTTGTCTTGTAGATAACTAGAAAGAGGGCAATGCATGTTAGAAAACATGGGATGCATAAAAAAACAAATGTAGTAATAAATAGTGATTAAATTTGCTACTGTCTTAAATACACAGCATATATTATGCATGCAACATTTTTTTATTGTAAATGCGATTAATCGTTGCCCAGCACTAAAAAATGAATAAATTAAATACCTGCTCCAAGATTTGTTGGCAAAAATGCTGCAAGCCCCACAATTTTGAACTTCGTTCCCCATATGTTAGATGTAACTTGCGCAAGATAATTGTGCTGAAATACAAATCGTAAACATTCTGTGAGCTCACACAGCAATGCTTTTACAAACTCTACAGCCAGCATTGTTTATGATTTCTCTGCGGCGAGTACCTGTGTGATGTCATCGAGCGGAAACTCCCGCCGAGTCAGACTCGGAGAGCCAATGGAGGGCTTGCGGATGGGTAAGCGTGGCGATCGAGATATTTCTTGTGCGGTGCGGGAGAGCTTCGGGGACTTACGGGGATCTATATTTATCCTGTTGGTAAAGGGACACACTAAGTCTCTACAGAGAACGAAGAAAAGAGTTAAAGGTGAGCATGCAGCGTTAAACAAAACACGTCTTCAGTTTCATGCTTCCAAGATGAGCTCTATTTTTACATAATTTATGTGCATCTACAAGGGATATCGTTACATCCTAACCTCGTGGATATTTTTGCACAGGGAAATTATCAATGCACCCCCACAGCGTCTTATTCCACTAATCATCCCGTTCAAATTAAAACACGCAGTACCTGGGAAGCTTGGGAGACTTGCTCCCTCTGGAGATCTTTGGCGATTTCTTTCCCACCCAATCATCATTGAGCTCAATGTCACTAGAGTCGGAGCAATTGCAGCTGTCAAGCATGGACGGGACGAAGCCGTTTCCATAGACGTCATCTGCGATGAGAAACAATTAGAGCCGACGAGGAACTAAACCAGCGTGGCTTCCGGCCGAAGCATGACTCACCTGGTTTCCCATCAGTCTTCGGGTCCATGATGACAAACTCCGGCCGAAGTTTGCTGATCCTACGGCCTTTCAGAATAGGCACGAGTCCTCCCATGTACTCCAGGTACAGGGTGAAGCAAGGGCCGCCGACCTCGGGGTTGTCCTCGGTGCGCTTCATGGTGCAGTGCAGGCGCTCGTTACCAGACGCCGGATAACTAACGAAGTCCCGCATGCTGTTGGGATCCGGGATGGGGGGCTGAAACGAGACCGATGGACGAATAGGAACGGGTTTCAGAAACCAGATCAATGTGCAGGATAGAGGTGTGCGATATGGACAAAGAATAATATCTGGGATTTTATTGATAACGATAATTAGATGATATTTGTGTTATTGTGCCGCTGACTCATAAAGCTTTTCATAATCTGTGTAGTCAGTTCATAGCAACACTTTATTACATCTTAAGGCATTTTTACCATAAAAGTGTCATCTTTTGAGTCAAAATCTTACGTTTAATTGGTAATTAACATTTCATTCTAATTGACTAAGCAAGTTAAATCGATATCAACAAAATTAATCTTAAGGAAACACAGTCTGAAGATGCATTAACATACTGTTATAATTATGCAAATGTATAAATTATGTTTTGATGCACTAAGCATAAAACTCATAGTTTTTAATTTAATGCAATACAGCAACAATACATTGTATGGCTCAAAATTATACTTTTTATGTTATGCCAGGATATTAATATCACGTTGCATGAAGATATTTAGTATATTTCCTACCATAAACTTAATATGCATTGCTAAAACTTCATTTGAACATCTTTAAAGGCGATTTTCTCAATATGTTGATTTGTTTTGCACCCTCAAATATTGTCCAAACAAACCATAAATCAACGGAAATATGATTTATTCAGCTGATGCATAAATCTCAATGTCTAAACACTGACACTTAAGGACGTGTTCACACTTGGCGTCTTTGTCTTGAAGAGCTTATGTAAGGCTTCTGTGTGTTTTTTTGAAGACTTGGTCATCTGCATATGTTTTTTATTGCATGTTAAATGTAATTAGTAAACTTGATCTCCTGCAAAAGAGGCGTCTAATCTCAGCGAGTTATATTTCCTGGTTAAATAAAGGTTTAATCATTATAAAATAAAATGCTGAATACTGATATTTAATGTTTAAATAATAAAAACATACGATAAATGTGAAACTAAAACCGGCAGCAGGCTAATAAGAGAGTCGTTACGAATGAACCGAATCATTTAAACGAACGAATCATTCTGGAACGAATCACTTGTTGCTCAGAGACACAAAACGATGCTGTAGCTGTGTGTGGAATTATTTCTATTAGTTAAATAGAGCAAAAACAGACAGTATAGTGTCTAAAACATCACTTGTTTGTAGTCATGCCGATTCCGGAGAGCAAAAACAGCACTCTTTGTGTGATATTAACTATTAAAGGTGAGTATTGTGATCATGCATTTTAACAGCCTGATGTATTTTGTGTGATGTACTCAATTGCTGTATAATATCAAATCAGATAAATATGGTGCAGAACTGGCGGTTTTGTACCTTGACGGTGGGAGCGAAGGCAGAAGACACGTATGTGCCGAGGCGAGACGGCATGCTGAGCTTGGACACGTCCTTCTCCTCGTGAACCGCTCCGGCGATGACCTGTCGACACAGCTGCTGAAGACTGGCCACGCGATGCTCCACGCGAAGCACGTACAGCGCCGGGCCGCTGGCGAGGAACAGACGCGAGTCCCGATGACCCCAGCACAGGGTACTGATGGGTCTCTGAACACAGAAACACACCGGCGGCGTCAAACCACATCGGTTATCAGTCATCACTCGGTGTTAAAGTGCTCCTGTTGAAGATGAGCTTTCATGCAATGAACACATCGGCTCTCAAAAGAAAGAGTCGAGTCTGAATCAGAGACAAACATCTGCAGTAGATGCATCTTGTTTGTACCGAGCACGAGACAGAAACACTCATTTTTGCAGCGCATGCATCATTTAATGTTATTTATCATGATCTGCAGAAACCCTGAGCATTGTGTAGCTTACAACAAAGATGCTCTGGTGTTATTGCACGAGCAGTCATAAGCAGCACAGGTGCATTTATAATATAAATTATACATTTTTCTGTAACGCCCAAAAATCATTATGATATTAAAATATGTCCCGTGAAGATATTTAGTAATATGCATTGCTGAGAAATTAATTTGAAAGGTGATTTTATCATTAAATATTGTCCAAACCATGCATCAAATGGAATTATTATAGATCATGTATAAATCTCAATTTAAAAAATGCATTTATGAGTAAAGACTCACCTGTGCAGGTGTCTCCAGTGAGTAAATGTGTTCACCACAAACATTGTAAAACTTAACGATGGCGTTTGGTGTGGGGTCAGAGGTCATCAGGAGTCTCTCCATCCCAGCTACAGCCAGCAGGTCGCCCTGAGAGCACCACTGCACCACCACATCTGATTAATACACATGCATCAGTCCACCGTCAGCATGAGATTCAGACATGGCTTCAGTGCACGTGCAGTACAGTCCAATACAGACTCATTATCATAATGAGCACGTGTGTTACCACAGCTTTTAACCAATGACTTGGAAACTAATCATTGGAATTAATTAGGGCTGTCAAAATAACGAGATTGAAATATTTATATTTCTGAGTGAATCAGTGTTTTGAGCGAATCGAGTGAATCAATGACTCATTCCTGAATGAATCAGTGTTTTGTGAATCGAGTGAATCAATGACTCATTCCTGAATGAATCAGTGTTTTGAATGAATCGTGTGAATCAATGTTTTGAATGAATCGAGTGAATCAATGACTCATTCCTGAATGAATCAGTGTTTTGAATGAATCGAGTGAATCAATGACTCATTCCTGAATGAATCAGTGTTTTGAATGAATCGTGTGAATCAATGTTTTGAATGAATCGGTGAATCAATGACTCATTCCTGAATGAATCAGTGCTTTGAATGAATCGAGTGAATCAATGACTCATTCCTGAATGAATCAGTGCTTTGAATGAATCGAGTGAATCAATGACTCATTCCTGAATGAATCAGTGCTTTGAATGAATCGAGTGAATCAATGACTCATTCCTGAATGAATCAGTGTTTTGAGCGAATCGAGTGAATCAATGACTCATTCCTGAATGAATCAGTGTTTTGAACGAATCGAGTGAATCAATGACTCATTCCTGAATGAATCAGTGTTTTGTGCGAATCGAGTGAATCAATGACTCATTCCTGAATGAATCAGTGTTTTGTGCGAATCGAGTGAATCAATGACTCATTCCTGAATGAATCAGTGTTTTGTGCGAATCGAGTGAATCAATGACTCATTCCTGAATGAATCAGTGCTTTGAATGAATCGAGTGAATCAATGACTCATTCCTGAATGAATCAGTGTTTTGAATGAATCGAGTGAATCAATGACTCATTCCTGAATGAATCAGTGTTTTGAATGAATCGTGTGAATCAATGTTTTGAATGAATCGAGTGAATCAATGACTCATTCCTGAATGAATCAGTGCTTTGAATGAATCGAGTGAATCAATGACTCATTCCTGAATGAATCAGTGCTTTGAATGAATCGAGTGAATCAATGACTCATTCCTGAATGAATCAGTGCTTTGAATGAATCGAGTGAATCAATGACTCATTCCTGAATGAATCAGTGCTTTGAATGAATCGAGTGAATCAATGACTCATTCCTGAATGAATCAGTGCTTTGAATGAATCGAGTGAATCAATGACTCATTCCTGAATGAATCAGTGCTTTGAATGAATCGAGTGAATCAATGACTCATTCCTGAATGAATCAGTGCTTTGAATGAATCGAGTGAATCAATGACTCATTCCTGAATGAATCAGTGCTTTGAATGAATCGAGTGAATCAATGACTCATTCCTGAATGAATCAGTGCTTTGAATGAATCGAGTGAATCAATGACTCATTCCTGAATGAATCAGTGCTTTGAATGAATCGAGTGAATCAATGACTCATTCCTGAATGAATCAGTGCTTTGAATGAATCGAGTGAATCAATGACTCATTCCTGAATGAATCAGTGCTTTGAATGAATCGAGTGAATCAATGACTCATTCCTGAATGAATCAGTGCTTTGAATGAATCGAGTGAATCAATGACTCATTCCTGAATGAATCAGTGCTTTGAATGAATCGAGTGAATCAATGACTCATTCCTGAATGAATCAGTGTTTTGAATGAATCGAGTGAATCAATGACTCATTCCTGAATGAATCAGTGCTTTGAACGAATCGAGTGAATCAATGACTCATTCCTGAATGAATCAGTGCTTTGAACGAATCAAGTGAATTAATGACTCATTCCTGAATGATTCAGTGCTTTGAACGAATCAAGTGAATTAATGACTCATTCCTGAATGATTCAGTGCTTTGAATGAATCGACTGAATCAATGACTCAGACTCATTAGAATTCGAAGAGCAGATCGATTCGCTCTCTAACGGCTGAGTACTACAAACACACATAAAAAGTGTTTAAAAACTACAAACATGGCGGATATCCGCAACCGACGGACCGGAAGAGAAAGAGATTTGAGTGATAAATAATCCATGAGTAA
>CM050432.1:9755866-9760866 GCA_027564155.1 Gymnocypris eckloni scoliostomus | reverse complement strand
GTCTTAACGAACCACACATCAATGGAAAGATATGAATTCAGATGATGCATAAATCTCAGTCTTTTCTCAGTGTTCATGGAAAACATGTTTAAATGTTTCAGAACGTTCCGAGAACATTCCAAAGTAACATTGTAACATTCCATTACCGCTCCGATCCAGAAAAGCAGCGTTTAAACCGAGAGACACATCTCTGTGTCATTACTGCAGATCATCACAAGCGTCTCCAAACTTTTGCCTGCTCGGGTTATTTCGAGAGCCCTCGGGGTAACTTTAAAAGCCTCACTCTGCTGATTTCAGTGTGTTTATCTGTAGCTGTACTCAATAACAGGACAGTCACTTCTGTGCTTTATTATGCATGATGTAAATACACATTTCTGTGCTCATGATAAGAGATTAATGCATTACTGTCCATTTGCACTTTTAAAAATACATTGCTTTTACTTTAAATAAACAATTTAAATCCAAAAGAGAGGTGATTTGATTTTAACTTTATTTAATTTAAAGTTATCTGTTCAGTTTACATGCACAAACTCACATGTATAACACTTCAAACTCAACATTGGTTTTTTTATCAAATACTTTAAGATAGAAAAGCAGGGACAGGTTTATTTAACTGGCAGCACTATCTGCGGTCGTGTAAAATCAATGCATGGCTTTGTGATCTTAACAGAATCATTACAGGAAAAACAGAAACGTCCCAACACTTAAAGTAGCTGCACATTTATGATATTAGATCATTAATAATTCATGAGCACTACACATGGAGGGTCAGCGTACTGAAAAACACACACCGATTGGTCTACAATCCTAGGTCTTCTCGACCAGACAACACTTAGTTTAAATCAACGCCTCGTCTTCAGAGTGAGAGTGCTTTTAAATGTTTGGTTTTTCTCAGGGCTTTGTCCTCAAATGAAGGTACATAAAAAGGTAGCGTGCTCGTGGGAGCTGCGCGTGCGTCTGAGTGTGTGAGCGGCGGCCGCTAACGCTACAGAATCGGTTAAAACGTCCGGCCAGCTCGGGGCCCCGGCCAGCGCTGGCCCCTGCCTGGAGGCGGGTGGGGCAGAGGAGGGGCCGATCCGTTGTGGTAGCTGCATGAAAGGATAAAACCACACATTTGGATTGGCCTGTTGTGCTCCAGAGGGGCCCAAACTCGTCAAACACACAATTGAAGAAACACAGGCTGGTCATGCACTAGTGGAGTGAGCTGCGCCGTCACGCGGGGGGGGATGTGGAGCGGGGGGGTGGGTGTGTTCTTACCCTCTGGGGTGGAAGAAGCGAGGGGGCCGGGCGGCATCATGCCCCGCCCCCTGGGGTGTGGCGGTCGCCCTCGGAAGGCTGGGTGTCCTGGAGGAGGCGGGCCATGCCTGTGCAGAGACACGCCCCTTTATATCAGTATCTACACGTATTGATTTATTAATTACGTGTATTTTATAGATGCATATAAACTAGTGCTTTCAGATCAAATGGACAGGATTCGAAAACTGAGACAGTTTCTTATTCAAAAGAGAAAGCATTACGAGAACGGATTATGACGGAGAAATCAATAATCAAATGCAATATTTGTATTAATATACTATTTTGTTCGGTTCATTAGTTGGTTCAATGCAGAACATACAAACGTAGTTTTCTCAAATATCGGACAGGTGTGCAGATCTCATACCTGTGCATGTGTGGCGGAGGTCCTCTCATGTGCATGTGTGGAGGAGGTGGTGGAGGCGGACCCCTCGGACCCAGGGTCATTCCCCTCGGACCCCCTCGACCCCGCCGGCCGCGCATGTCTGGATACGGCCACATGCGACCCATGCCTCTCCTGCAAGAGAGAGAGAGTCATGTTTCATAAGTTTATTAAACGGTGTTTCTCAGAGGATGCTGTGAGGCGTGCTCAGGTGAAGTCTGTGTGGGAAACACTGTATTAATATATTTCCACATGAACTCAGGGCACTGGATAAGAGACTCGAGAGCATGTCAGCAAGACCTTAATCATTTTGATGAATGCATAATTTTGATAAATGCATACATTTTTCTCAATGCAATATTTGAATAAATGCAATATTTTGATAAATGCATATTTTTTATGCAATATTTGAATAAATGAAATATTTAGATAAATGCATTCATTTTTTTCAATGCAATATTTTAATACATGCATTATTTGTTTTCAATGTAATATTTTGATAAATGCATTCATTTTTTATGCAATATTTGAATAAATGCAATATTTTGATAAATGCATATTTTTAATGCAATATTTGAATAAATGCAATATTTAGATAAATGCATTCATTTTTTTCAATGCAATATTTTAATACATGCAATATTTTGATAAATGCATTAAAAAAAAATTATGCAATATTTTGATAAATGCGTTAAAAAATGTCAATGCAATATTTGAATAAATGCAATATTTAGATAAATGCATTAATTTTTTTCAATGCAATATTTTAATACATGCAATATTTTGATAAATGCATAATTTTTTTCAATGCTATATTTTGATAAATGCAATATTTTGATAAATGCATTAAAAAAATGTTATGCAATATTTTGATAAATGCATAATTTTTCTTCAACGCAATATTTTGATAAATGCATTGATTGTTTCAATGCAATATTTGGATAAATGCAATATTAAAACTGTACTTATTAAAAAGTAGTTTTATATTAAGTTTATCTAAATGTTTGGACATGAATTAAGTGCGCTGGAAGCCTCGAGAACACGCGGCACGACCTCATGGGTCCGAATCCATTCGTGAACCCGTCGCGTCCTCTTCCTCTCATGGGACCTGGTGGAAACCCTTTCATCATCATCATCATCCCACGTCCTCCACGGAACCCACGGAGCATCCGGCCTCCTCTGCCGCGCATCTTCCCTCCACGACCCCTGCGAATACACACAGCAGCTTACAGTGACCAGAACAACCAATGAGAGCAGTTTACAGTGACCGGAACAACCAATGAGAGCAGCTTACAGTGACCAGAACAACCAATGAGAGCAGCTTACAGTGACCGGAACAACCAATGAGAGCAGCTTACAGTGACCGGAACAACCAATGAGAGCAGCAGCTTACAGTGACCGGAACAACCAATGAGAGCAGCTTACAGTGACCGGAACAACCAATGAGAGCAGCAGCTTTGGTCACGTGACCCACCTGCTCTTGCTGTCAGCTGACGTCTCTTGCACCGTGTCGCCGTCCATCTGGAAAACAACGAAGGTGTTCAGTGAAAGAAGCCTGTGGTAGTGTACATGCTTGACCTCTGACCCGGACCGAACACATCACCGCACGGCCTGCTGGGATAGCAGTCGTGTATTAATAGTGTGAACGGCACACGCTCGGAGGATTCTCCGGAGCGCTTCAGGACCGAAAGCTGAAGCGAGAACAGCTCAAGATGCAGGATCACATGTAATATTTTATTCAATGCAATATTAAGATAAATGCATCATTTGTATATCTGGTTCAATGCACATAAAAACGTGTCTTTCAAGCACATCTCAAACATCATGAACAGATGCAGATCTCGAACACATGAAGGAAAACATCTCACGATGCGAGATCATGGAGAAGGAAAGGACTGTTTAATCAGTCCGTGGCTAATTAGAGACCTCGCTTCCTAATGAATCAGGAAGGAATTATTAAATATTAAACACTACAGCCGAGAACCCGGATCTGCTGTCAGTAGGGGGCGGTGCTTCCTTCCAGAGCAAATATTAACACATATCTATAATTAGGAATCAAACACTTCGTGATATAGAATCCTGTCGTTATATCACCGGAATATAACGAGTATTCCTACCGAGAGTATGTTCAATCACACAGAATAACGCTTGTTATGCTAGTCTGGTGATTAGACAGCTCTTAGCTCGTTTATTCGGAGATTTACCGGAGCCATAACGAAATAAATCACTCTAGATGATAAAAACATCGTCCGAGGAACACAAACACACCCCGAACTGTCGCATTCGCAGCTAAACGCAGAAGTTTTACCTCAGAATTACCGACAGCGAACGCGGGATTTAACGGCTCACTGACCGTAAACACACACAAGCGCTCCGTTACAAGCTCACGGCTCGTTTTCAGTCACTTACCTGATCAGATTGAGAGCTCTTCTAAACAACGAGCCTTAAAAACACACAACGTGACTCGGTGTGTTCTCTAAAACAAGCATCCGTCGGTTAAACCGTAAAAGCTCCCGCGTTTCTTCGGCTTTGAAATGGCGGCTCGCGCCGCTCCGTCACAACCAGCGCTGCTTCTCTTTGTCACGGCGTCATTGGACGGATAGGCCCCGCCCACCGCGCTGCGATTGGCCAGCGCACCTGACGCAACACTGACGTCACGCTGACGTTGTGCGTAAACCTGCTTAAACCCAAAGCATTTGAGCGTTTTCGTATTTTTCAGATAATACATAGAAATATAATAATGATAGATTTAACGTTTTCTGTATTTAGGCCTATCTTGTTAGAAGTTTTATAGCATGTGACGAAAATATGTCAAGCAACAAAATAGGATATTATATAATATTAAAATTACATATATTATAACATATAATCACAAAAAAGATTGTGCGTATCCCAGCAAACACTACTTTTACGTTTATAAAAATTATATAAACACTACAACAAAATGTTCTTAAAGTAATGTTGTTGTATCTTTATTAACTATTTCATATAGCCGTCTCGTCTCATAACGTCGAAATGTCCTTATGATGATATTTATGCGTGAACCGTTAAATAGCGTTATAATCTGAACATTTTAGCGCTGAAAAAAAATTAACTAATATTACAAAAATAATAAGGTAAGCAGTAGCAATAACTTAATTTTAAATACATTTAAATAAACAAATTTAGTTGACCACCTTCAAATAATTATAATAATTAAAATCACAAGTTGTGTTTGTTAACATGAATAACTGTATTTTCATTAACAAAGATTAATAATACATCGGTCATGTTAGTTAATAAACTAACGTTAATAAACGACATCTTATATTGTATAGTTTTATCG
>CM050432.1:9742361-9750766 GCA_027564155.1 Gymnocypris eckloni scoliostomus | reverse complement strand
ATTTTTATTTCAGCCTTAATTCAGTTAACAAATGTTTTAATAGTTTTTTTAATGCTGATAATCCCGCTTTCTAACAGCTTGTTGAGAATGCATGGTTTATATATGGAGCAAGTTCTCAAATGTAATATTTGATTATATGCACATTTCCAAAACATAAATCTGAACATGGGATAAAACCAGGCTCAAATGCGTTTGTTTGGGGAATTATGTTCTTCAGGTACATTTTTAAATGCCATGTCTGAATATAGAAACATTATATATTTATTATACGTACTAATCATTTGCATATATGTTCAGTACACAAATCTGAACACTATAAATCTAGGCTCAAATTCTTGTTTTATTTTAGTGGCAGAGAGGGTGTACTATTTCTGTTTATTAATGGCAGGACTACAAAGCAGGCAGTAGTTTTCTGTTGGAGCTCACAAACATGCTAAATGAAATGTAATATAAAACAGGCACTGTAAAGACTCACCTGGAGTGCTGCTCTCGATTCCTCACAGATCCCGCTGCGAGATGATAAGATGCCTCTGGCTCATATAGCCATCGCGGTGGAGGCCGTCGGCTGGTCGCATCCAGACACCATCCCGCTCATGGTGGCCAATACGCTCATCGGGAACTGGGATCGGTCGCTCAGCAGCGGGATGGTACGAGGTGCTTTCACTAAACCATTACACTGAAAAAGAGCCGAAAGCATCTAACCACACCTGTTTCCCGTCAGAACTTGTCCAGTAAGCTGGCACAGATGGCGTGTCAGGGGAACCTGTGCCACAGCTTCCAGTCCTTCAACACCTGCTACACCGACACGGGCCTGTGGGGGCTTTACATGGTGTGTGAACCGGGAACCGTCGGCGACATGACACGCTTCATGCAGCTGGAATGGTGAGAGCTCCACGTTCACTGGGCTTTCTGTTGAGCTGAAAGATGAGCAACTAACCCCCGGTTTCCTTTAGGATGTCTCTGTGTACAAACGTGACCGAGAGCGAGGTGAACCGAGCCAAAAACCTGCTGAAGACCAACATGCTGCTTCACCTGGACGGTAATAAACACGCGTCATGAAGGCAAACGGGGCCTTTTAAGACCGAACAAAACCAGTTGTATTAGCGATTGAAAATACAACTTCCAAGAGATCTTCATTTTACAGACATAAGACAGAAAACCTAGAATATGGAAATATTCTAGAATAGTGCAACATTTTTAAATTCTTAGATAAATTTAAAGAAAATGATATAAGTGTCTTCTAGGAAATGTACCAACATGAAGTGAATAAAAAAAAAAAAATATCTACCAATGGAGTGAGAAAAATAAACTTAGCGAAAACAAGTTTTTTCCCATTGAATTTGTTTTCAGATTTGTTTTAAGCATAAACTCAATTTCATAAAAAAAAACTTGGTATGTTTTTGTATCTCAAGTAAATGTATCATGTTCGGATGTTTTGCATGGGAAGATACTGATAAAGAGTTTTTCTTTGCAGTGGATGCTAAATTGAATTTGTAACTATACTAACGCAAGACTTAACTTGAAGATTCTTGAATAAAGCGCTCAATCTCTTGCATGTTTTCTGGAGTAGGATCCACTCCCATCTGTGAGGACATCGGCCGACAGATGCTGTGCTACAGCCGCAGGATTCCTCTGCACGAGCTGGAGGCCAGAATAGATGTGAGGAACATACACGCTGACCTTTGACCCGTGTTCAACAGCGGCCAGCGCTTTATTCAGACAGTGACTGTTTCTCACGCATTAGACTTATTTACTGAGGTCTCTTAGTGAACTGATCCTGCAAACATGTTTGTGATCGGTAAACAAAATGTGTTTTTACTTGGACAAATAATTCTTAGTTAATATTTAATTTAACAATAGCAAAATTATATTCTATTAAAAAATATTTTTGAAAATAGGAAAACTGACACACTTTGGTTTAATGGTCTTCTCTTTTAAAATGATGGATGTTATTAAAAAAAAGTGGAAATAAGTAGAAATAAGTGAGGTGAGAAGTTTCCCATGGCTTGTACAATAATATTTAATAGTACAATAATATCCTATTAATATTTGACGATTCACCTGCTATGGTTTAAATGGTTTTCTGTCTTGCCTTTTATAAATATGAAAGTTAGCAGAAATAAGGGAACATATGCTATTGCCTTCTATTGATATGCTATGATTTAAATGGTTTTCCATCTTGATCTCTAAAAATGATTAGTCATTTTAAATATATATATTTTTTTTCATTTAGTAGATATTTGGCTCAACTACTTTAACTGGTCAAATTGTGCAAGCCCTAATATTAATGTATATGATAATATTTCAAACCATTATTATAATTATTGGGAGGAGAAACACTGACATTCAGGATTCGGACAGCAGTCAAACCACAGACTCACCCTGTAAATGTAGAAATGCCCTTCTATTAGCGTGTGAACATGGCTCTGCTTCTCCTCTCAGGCCATAGACGCCACGACCATCAAAGACGTGTGCATCAAATACATCTATAATAAAGCTCCTGCTATAGCAGCCGTTGGTGAGTATTCATATTCTCCTCGGCTCTGGTCCTGGAGTGTCTTCATAACCAGACGCATCACTCCAGGACCTGAAAGAGAGCAGAGACTGATAACCGAATGCTTCTGGTCTGCAGGTCCGATCGAGCAGCTCCCGGACTATAACGGCATCCGCAGCGGCATGCATTGGTTACGGCAGTGAAGCGTCACAAAAACAAGACAATTTAATGTGTGCTTTTTCATGTTTAATTATAAAATAAAGAACAACACAAAGTTAAAAGACCATGTTCAGTGTGTGTGTGTGTGTTTTCTTTCCCTGCGGCACTTTGTCATTTCTTGTTTTTAGCGGTGACCTGCTCCTGGGCGGCTTTCTTAGCCTTTATCATCTCCACCAGCTCCTGCAGAAACACCAGAGACAGAAACACATCAGCAGCGTGTGGAGAGATCAGTGTTTACATCAGCAGCGTGTGGAGAGATCAGTGCTTACATCAGCAGCGTGTGTTACACACTTACTATATTGTTATTCATATTAAAAAGATGCTGTTTTTTGTTCATTAATTACATGGCACCTTCTAAATCTACATTAATCAGCATGCATTATAATAAGTGTGTGTTACAGACTAAATTGGCATTATTATAATTAAGATTTTACATTTTACTTAAAATATTGTATTACTTATTAATCAGCTTGCATTATAATAAATGTGTGTTACAGACATGTATAATTACGGTATCTTTAATATTTATAATACAATAAAAATCGGAATTACTTGGCACTTATTA
This sequence comes from Gymnocypris eckloni scoliostomus, assembly GCA_027564155.1. Taxonomy (NCBI): domain Eukaryota; kingdom Metazoa; phylum Chordata; class Actinopteri; order Cypriniformes; family Cyprinidae; genus Gymnocypris; species Gymnocypris eckloni. Next base: position 9,747,488 of record CM050432.1, on the reverse strand, counting down.
ATCAATTTGCATTATAATGTTAATTTATATATTTAAGATGTTTATTATAATTTAAATAGATTTAAAAGTGTAGAATATATAAGTATTGTCTAATACTAATTGCTAAAAGTATTTAATATTACTTTAGATTTTTTAATTAGGTAATAATTATTTGTATTTAGAAAAATATTTTAACTACTTGTTCTAATTCTAAATTAATATGTTTTTCTTGTCATTATTTGTTCTGTGTAATAGTTATTTTCAATTGTATTTAGAATAATAATGGATTATTGTTGTTAGTATAATTATTATTACTAATTTAATATAAAGGTCTTATTTTATAATATACTTAACTTATTCTAACTCTACCTGATTAACATTCCTTTATTCTGTGTATTAATTCTTGAGCAATGCTGTATGTAAACAATAATGCTAAAATAGTACGCTGAATTAATGGGATGAATATGGATGCAGAAGATCAAACCTTGTATCTCTTCATGCAGTCTTTCTTGGAGCGTCCGGGCACGGCGGCGGAGATCTTCTCCCAGCGCTCCGGTGTGTTCACCGGGAACGTCTTCAGCGCCTGCTCCAGCAGCTTCTGCTCCTCGGTGGTCCAGGGTGAGGGGTTGGACTCCGTGCTAACAGCTGGAGGAAACGAGTGATCGTGTTCAGAGCGGGACGATGAGAAATCATTATGCTTCACTCCAATATTTGCCTGCTGGGTATTTATTAAGAACACATTGCATTATCATCTGGTGTTTGCGTTAGCTTGCATTGGTAAGAAATCTCCTTTCATGGCTGCGGGTGCCAGATGAAAGTGCTGAAATCCCCCAATCAATGCATTTTCTGCCCAGTTAAACTTCCCAACCTGGCAACCATACATGAGCTCTCTGCCGCTGAGCTGAAATTTTGGTTTTCTCTTCAAAATAAGTTTTTAATATATATTTTATTATTTATATAGTAAAATAATTATTTACAGCTCAAATAAGTGTAATACAGCCAATGTTTTCTTTCATTTGAGATCATTTGCGCTGTTTTCTGTGAGCAAATATTATCTTGATGATAATCAAGATGATAATATTATTATTATAATTAAGGTATTTTGTAGGGTTGTCGCGATTCGTCGTTTTTAGTCGATTTTTTTAAATCGTTTACTTCATTTTGCTCGCATCGACTAACCGTCAAAATACCGGAAGTGGCGCACAGATGAGAATCCATAAAACATATTATTAGACTGTTTTCCAAGGCTGCATGATATATTAAACACATTTAAAAATCACAATTAAGCATAATTATGAATTCACAAACGTTATGATTTGATTAAATAATGATATGCGCTTTAATTATTCACATGGACGCAGGTTAAGTGCTTCACACAGCGGCTCCGTTCACAGTAGCTCCACAGAAACTGTTATCATTTACACGTGGAGCGTCTCAAACTCATCTCTGCAAGTCTGCGTGTTTGTGTGAGTTTGGGTTTATTATAACGTTCATCTGGGAACGCAACATGCGCCGTTTCATCAGATGTGTAAGGTGTAAATCATTTATAAACCCACGCAAACACAGGATACATCGCGATTTCAAAATAAAAGCTCAAACACTCTCTCTGAGTTTACACGGTTTGATGTCCACATATTCATCTAATTACAGCAGCTATAACATCTCTGTCCTAAAGAAATGGCCAAATAATAAAGATTAAGTGGACATTTGAATTAAGTGGTGCTTGGTCAATATTAAACAAGGATTAGATCAGGCAGTAATGTGTAGAAATAATTATCAGGTGGTCAGCGCCTTTGTTGTGTAATGAACATTAGCTCTATTGTTTGTATTTTAACAGATTTGTTCAATAAATCCATATGATTTCTTGCTTTTGATACTTTAGTTGAACTGCTATTATATATATATATATACTTTTTTTTTTTAAAAGCTATTGTTAACTTACATCTATTTTTTTTACCACACAAATATATAATTATACAGCCCTATGAAATCAGTTTTATTTCCAAATTCAGTTTTTTTCCATTTAAATTTTTCTATACTCTGTTTTAATGGTTAAATTAAATTGTATTAATCAAAAAGCCTGTCTAATTAATTGAGTTTTAGTTTGATCTGTACCAAATTCTGTTTTCCATTATTTTCTGGATTCCATTAAACTGTAATAAACAAAAGCATCTCCAATTAATAGATTTTATATTTAAAAAAAGGTATATTTTTGACAAATGATTGACATTTTTCACCTAGATCAATTCTGGTAAATAATATTTCTGGTAAATACAGTTTTCTGATTATAATTGTATTATACAATTATACATTCTGTAATATATAATTAGATAATTATATAATAATTATAAATTGTTATTTATACAAATAACCAAATTTTTCGTGGTTTCATTTGATTTAATAAAATATTCGTAAGTAAAATTGTAGATTTGTTTTAGGAAAACTAATCGTTTAGATTAATCGACAAATTAGTCGTTAGATTAATCGAAATAAAAATAGTCGTTAGTGGCAGCCTTAGTATTTTAAATTTATTAATAGTCATATTTATAAAAAAGGAAAATATCTTATTTAATTAATTACTTGGCATCTTATTGTAATTCTACTTTATTAATCAGCTTCCATTATTATAATGTGTTCTAAAAAGCATTATTAATATTTTACATTGTATTAATAATAATATTATTTGTTCTGTGTAATAATGCTTTAGGAATTATCATATAATAATAAGAGTGTGTGTTATGGATATTATAATAATTCATATTAAGATATTGAAATTGTACTAATATAAACATATTAATATTAGTTCTGTCAATCGATTAACAAAAATGTACACATTTTTCTAAAACTAATCGATTAATCCCACCTAACATTAAAGTTTTTAAATATACTTTTATATTGCAATAATTTCACATTCAATCTTCAAATGTTCAATCAACAAAGACAGTATATTTGTAATATTTCTTTAATGGCATCTTTTTTAACTTCATGTCTAACTGACGTTAATATGAAAAAAATTATCTCCTGCGTTAACGTGCTAATTTTGACACCACTAATTAATGTTAATAATTATTTTTTATTCATTAATTAAAGAGAAAATATTAGATTTATTTTACATGTATTTCCTTGCAAGCTTATTCTAATTCTACCTTATCAATACTCATAATTAACTGTTTGGCAATTATCCTGTGACTTACCATCAAATCTCTCTGATGGCACAGCGTTGTCTACGGTCGGAGGAACAGCTGAGTGCTCCTTCTTAAACTTCTCAAAGGCCTTTCGGTTAATCTCGTCTTTCTGGTGAGGATCTGCCATCAAACAAGCAAATTAGCCGTACATCTCCACTGCAGCGTCCCGCATGAAGCCCGAGCGCCGTTACCTACCCAGCTTCTGCAGTGTCTTTGCTTTATTGATGACGTCTTTGGCGGTTCTCTTCACGCCGCTGCTGGAGTGCTGGTTCATGTAGTTGGCGATCACCTCCCACCTGTCCAATCACAGCACAGCTCAGTCAGTGTGTGTTAGAGGTCTGCTACCCGACCCGAACCCGCGGGTCCCGAAATACTTTCGGGTTTCGGGTTAATGTTTAATGGATAGCTTCGGGCTCGGGTCGGGTTCGGGTTTGTAGCTAAACCAAAACTATATGCAGAGGCTTCGCTTCTTTCATAGATGCACACACACACATATCAGAGATCGCGCACAAACAGCACGGAAACTTTTATTAGTAAAATAGCTTCGACAGGCTACTGACTCGCAAGTCACAACATTATATTTATCTGCAATGAGGCGGCAAAATCGCTGTTTTTGAAGTAACTAAGCCTCATTGCTTGTAGAGAGAGACACGCAGACGCAGGTTCACATGCACGCGCAACATTCATCCTCTCTCTCTCTCTCTCTCTCTCTCTCTCTCTCTCTCTCTCTCTCTCTCGGTCTCTCTCGCTCGGTCTCTCTCTCTCTCTCGCTCGGTCTCTCTCTCTCTCTCTCGGTCTCTCGCTCTCGGTCTCTCTCTCGCTTGGTCTCTCTCTCTCTCTCTCTCGCTCTCTCTCTCGGTCTCTCTCTCTCGGTCTCTCTCGCCTCTCTCTCTCTCTCTCTCTCGGTCTCTCGCCGGTCTCTCTCTCTCTCTCGCTCGGTCTCTCTCTCTCTCTCTCTCTCGCCGGGTCTCTCTCTCTCGGTCTCTCTCTCGCTCTGGTCTCTCTCTCTCTCTCGGTCTCTCGCCGGTCTCTCTCTCTCTCTCTCTCTCTCTCGGTCTCGGTCTCTCGCTCGCTCGGTCTCTCTCTCTCTCTCGCTCTCTCTCTCATAAATGATTAATTCATTCAAATAAATACAATCTTATTTAAGAGCTTATGTCTGATTTAAAGTAGACAGAATGCTAACGAGCCTTAACTGACAAAAATTACCATAATTTGCACGGTCATCATCTTCTTGTCCATACAGAATGCATAAACTCGGCAGAATGTATGCGACACGCGCCTGATGTTCACAAACTTTCATAACTGGTAAATGTTTGTGAAATGGCAGAGCCTTGATTAATCCGCTTTGCATGCAATCGTGAAATGCAATCTTTTTCCTTTTTTTGGTTATTCGTTTGGGGCGGGGTGATTTCGGGTCGGGTTCGGGCTCTAAATTTAACTGTGCCGCTCGGGTCGGACGATCTCGGGTACGGGCCGGGTTCGGGCTTCAGTTTTGAGCCCGTGCAGACCTCTAGTGTGTGTGTTTGTGTTTAAAGCCATTCCAGCTTCTGTGGCTATTTTCATGGCAAAAAATATTAAGGCTGAATTATATAATGTTTTTCTCATTTATTTTTGCTAAAATCTCCAAAACTGTATTTGACTCAACTCTGTTAAAAATCTCTTCAATAGAGTTAATTGAATAAAAATTAATTCTCAATGAGTTACAAACAGCACAATCTAATAAACATGCTTAATGGATAAAGGGACTCGGCAGATGCTGGAGGATCTTCCCCTAGTATTAAAAACATGTGTCCATAACCAACTCTACAGAGTATAAACAATCTGCTCCCATCGGTTTTTCCAACAATGTGACTAATTTCTTGGAGCTCATTCACTGTATATAGATCTATCTCTGTTTGCCATTTGTTATGAACACAGGAACAAACGATTGGTTTTAAAACCATAGGAGGTACCAGGGATGCAA
>CM050432.1:9702361-9737361 GCA_027564155.1 Gymnocypris eckloni scoliostomus | reverse complement strand
TATATGTGTGTTTATGTATGTATGTATGTATGAAATATATATATATGTATATATATATATGCGTATGTATGTATGTATATATATGTGTATGTATTTTTAATATATATATATATATATATATATATATATATATATATATATATATATATATGTATGTATGTATGTATGTATGTATGTATGTATGTATGTATGTATGTATGTATGTATGTATGTGTGTATGTATGTATGTATGTATGTATGTATGTATGTATGTATGTATGTATGTATGTATATATATTAGAGGTGGGCATAGATTAATTTTTTAATCTAGATTAATCTAGATTAATTTTGGAATTAATCTAGATTAATCTAGATTAAATGGCTCATTTGAATTCTGCCGAAGGCATTCAGAATATGTGTGCTACCCAAATAATGACTAAAAGTAAGTCTTTGAGCGGGTTTCTCAAGCCAGGTGGCGCGATAGACCAGGGCTCATCTCCTGTTTCCAAAATGCATCACAAACTTTAATCTCTTCCGTCCCAATCCTTTATAACTGTCAATTACAGTAAAAATATAGTACAGATCACAGCGTCACCTTATTAGTTGAATAAAAACCCAAAATGTCGCTTTTTGTTATTATATTGAACTGAAAGCCATCTTATTATGCACAGTGTTGCACAGATTAAATTTCATGTAAATCATCCATGCTAACACACACGTCTTCTATTTATTTATTTTTTGACATTTCACTCTCTATAGATATATTTTTCTATGTACTGTATTTTTAGATTTCAAGTTTCTCGCTCAAGTTCACATGAGACCTAAAGCGCATCCTGTTTGCTTAAAAGCGCAACGTTTCGTTGTTATTCTGAGTGCACACAAATAAACGTAGAGTCTTTACAGATTCGAAAGATGTATTAGGCTACTTTTATCTTTATGACCAAAAATGACGGAGATTTTAAGAGCAAGTGAACGCACGGAGCCTGTCTTGCAGCAAACGCTTCCACACAAACACTTCAATAGCGCACATTTCTCTAGGTTAACATCATATTGAGCGCCATGTAAATACATACATCTTTCAGATGAAAAGCCATATTTGAGGTTGATGAATGATAGGTGAGCGAGGGGCGGCGCTTAGGATGGGCTAAGGGGCTGAAGCCCGAATGTTTTCAGAAAAGCCCCGAATGTTTTATGACCATGCCCTGTACGCATCATCATCACTGAGTTTTCATGCGCATTAAAATGATGAACCGCAGTTTACTCCCGTCAGGAACCGCCCGAAGCTCGTACTTCTGACTGACATATACACTTGATAATAAACTTCATATAAACTGGCCAATCATCGATATGAAGTAATAGCAGATATTGGATCTTTGGGCTTAGCCCCGGATATCCACTCACCCTAGAATCGCCTCTGGTTTGGATGTCCTGCCCGATTGTATTACCACATAGACCAGCCGTTAACAATCTGTCCATCACGGACTGCGAGTCTCTAGTTCAAGACTCGCTCGCCTCAGTGCAATTCGGCTAGGTATACATCCGCGCTAAAATATCAGGGTGAAAGTCATCATCGCTTGCGTAGTATAGACCCAGCTCCCAACCCAACTTTGAGAATAGATTAACGGCGATATTTTTTTTATCGCCGATAAGAGTCTCGCGTTAACGCAGCACGTTAACGCCGATAACGGCCCACCACTAATATATATATATATATATATATGTGTGTGTGTGTGTGTGTATATATACATACACACATATATGCTCACTAAATATATTGTATGTTTACATTTATATATATAGATATATTTATATATACTCATATAATATTAGATGCAGAATGAATCTGGTCATATTTGGTGATTTCCAGCTTCATTAAACATAGTGAAAACAGAAAACACATAAGTGAGTGTGAAACACTTTCAGAAGTGTGTTGTGTTAGTAAAGAGTCATCTGACCCGCTCTTTCTCCTCCTGCTCTCGTTTCTTCGCCTCGGCTTTGGCCTTCTTCTCCGACTCTTTCCTGGCTTTCTCCTCCTCTTTGAATCTCTTAATCCTCGGGTCGCAGTTGTAGGCCGTGTCTGCATGACATCACACACACATTGACACACACACACAGACAGACGCTCACGGTAAGATCACGTGTCCGTGTCGGACCTCATACTTACCAACGAGTGTCCGTATCCTGTTCATCTCCTCCTTCTTCCTCTGGGCTCGAGAGGCTCGGTTCTGTTTCTCAATCCACCTCCTCTCATCTCGACTGATGCAAACACGAGACAGCGGGAGTTTAGGATAACGGATTCATTCATTTAGAGAACGGCTTTCGCTTTTAATCTTTAATTAAATCATATTAATGAATATTTTCTGTTTCAAGATTAATTTGAAATAATTAAATCAAGTAGAAAAGTGTCATTTGAGTATATTTTGTCTTTCATTTTTTAACCTTTAATTAAATCATATTAATTAATATTTTCTGTTTCAATATTAATTTGAAATAATTAAATCAAGTAGAAAAGTGTCATTTGAGTATATTTTGTAATTTGATTTTTTAACCTTTAATTAAATCATATTAAAGAATATTTTCTGTTTCAAGATTAATTTGAAATAATTAAATCAAGTAGAAAAGTGTCATTTGAGCATATTTTGTCTTTAATTTTTTAACCCTTAATTAAATCATATTAATTAATATTTTCTGTTTCAATATTAATTTGAAATAATTAAATCAAGTAGAAAAGTGTCATTTGAGTATATTTTGTAATTTGATTTTTAACCTTTAATTAAATCATATTAATTAATATTTTCTGTTTCAAGATTAATTTGAAATAATTAAATCAAGTAGAAAAGTGTCATTTGAGTATATTTTGTCATTTCATTTTTTAACCTTTAATTAAATCATATTAATTAATATTTTCTGTTTCAATATTAATTTGAAATAATTAAATCAAGTAGAAAAGTGTCATTTGAGTATATTTTGTCTTTCATTTTTTAACCTTTAATTAAATCATATTAATGAATATTTTCTGTTTCAAGATTAATTTGAAATAATTAAATCAAGTAGAAAAGTGTTATTTGAGTATATTTTGTCATTTCATTTTTTAACCTTTAATTAAATCATATTAATTAATATTTTCTGTTTCAAGATTAATTTGAAATAATTAAATCAAGTAGAAAAGTGTCATTTGAGTATATTTTGTAATTTGATTTTTTAACCTTTAATTAAATAATTTTAATTAATATTTTCTGTTTCAAGATTAATTTGAAATAATTAAATCAAGTAGAAAAGTGTCATTTGAGTATATTTTGTCTTTCATTTTTTAACCTTTAATTAAATCATATTAATGAATATTTTCTGTTTCAATATTAATTTGAAATAATTAAATCAAGTAGAAAAGTGTAATTTGAGTATATTTTCTTTCATTTTTTAACCTTTAATTAAATCATATTAATGAATATTTTCTGTTTCAAGATTAATTTGAAATAATTAAATCAAGTAGAAAAGTGTTATTTGAGTATATTTTCTTTCATTTTTAACCTTTAATTAAATCATATTAATGAATATTTTCTGTTTCAAGATTAATTTGAAATAATTAAATCAAGTAGAAAAGTGTCATTTGAGTATATTTTGTCTTTCATTTTTTAACCTTTAATTAAATCATATTAATGAATATTTTCTGTTTCAATATTAATTTGAAATAATTAAATCAAGTAGAAAAGTGTTATTTGAGTATATTTTGTCATTTAATTTTTTAACCTTTAATTAAATCATATTAATTAATATTTTATGTTTCAATATTAATTTGAAATAATTAAATCAAGTAGAAAAGTGTCATTTGAGTATATTTTGTAATTTGATTTTTTAACCTTTAATTAAATCATATTAATTAATATTTTCTGTTTCAATATTAATTTGAAATAATTAAATCAAGTAGAAAAGTGTTATTTGAGTATATTTTGTAATTTGATTTTTTAACCTTTAATTAAATCATATTAATTAATATTTTCTGTTTCAATATTAATTTGAAATAATTAAATCAAGTAGAAAAGTGTTATTTGAGTATATTTTGTCTTTCATTTTTTAACCCTTAATTAAATCATATTAATTAATATTTTGTGTTTCAATATTAATTTGAAATAATTAAATCAAGTAGAAAAGTGTCATTTGAGTATATTTTGTCATTTCATTTTTTAACCTTTAATTAAATCATATTAATTAATATTTTCTGTGTCAAGATTAATTTGAAATAATTAAATCAAGTAGAAAAGTGTCATTTGAGTATATTTTGTCATTTCATTTTTTAACCTTTAATTAAATCATATTAATTAATATTTTCTGTTTCAATATTAATTTGAAATAATTAAATCAAGTAGAAAAGTGTTATTTGAGTATATTTTGTCATTTCATTTTTTAACCTTTAATTAAATCATATTAATTAATATTTTCTGTTTCAATATTAATTTGAAATAATTAAATCAAGTAGAAAAGTGTCATTTGAGTATATTTTGTCATTTCATTTTTAACCTTTAATTAAATCATATTAATTAATATTTTCTGTTTCAAGATTAATTTGAAATAATTAAATCAAGTAGAAAAGTGTAATTTGAGTATATTTTGTCTTTCATTTTTTAACCTTTAATTAAATCATATTAATTAATATTTTCTGTTTCAAGATTAATTTGAAATAATTAAATCAAGTAGAAAAGTGTCATTTGAGTATATTTTGTCTTTCATTTTTTAACCTTTAATTAAATCATATTAATTAATATTTTCTGTTTCAAGATTAATTTGAAATAATTAAATCAAGTAGAAAAGTGTCATTTGAGTATATTTTGTCTTTCATTTTTTAACCTTTAATTAAATCATATTAATTAATATTTTCTGTTTCAAGTTTAATTTGAAATAATTAAATCAAGTAGAAAAGTGTCATTTGAGTATATTTTGTCTTTCATTTTTTAACCTTTAATTAAATCATATTAATTAATATTTTCAGTTTCAATATTAATTTGAAATAATTAAATCAAGTAGAAAAGTGTTATTTGAGTATATTTTGTCATTTCATTTTTTAACCTTTAATTAAATCATATTAATGAATATTTTCTGTTTCAATATTAATTTGAAATAATTAAATCAAGTAGAAAAGTGTTATTTGAGTATATTTTGTCTTTCGTTTTTTAACCTTTAATTAAATCATATTAATTAATATTTTCTGTGTCAAGATTAATTTGAAATAATTAAATCAAGTAGAAAAGTGTCATTTGAGTATAATTAATTTTTTGTATTTTCAGAAGTATTTTTGTTGTGTTGTCATTTTTATAAAATAATTAGAATTTTGGTTTTCGTTACTTACTCGTAACTCAAATTAATACAAATTTGGAAACTAGCAACTTTTTGTGAGTGGGAGTTTTTGTATGGTTTGGTTTGTTAACTATAATAACCACATGCAGTAATAATTACGATTGTATAACGTGCTAAACCAATAACACATGATCACAGTATCACTCACCATTCAGCTTTTTCCTTCTCCTCTTCATCTAAATATGAAAACTCTCTCCACGAGTCAAAGTTGTACCTTCAGAAACAAAAGGAAAAAATGATATTTGTTGGCTTCCAGCATTAGTTTTCCTCAAATCTATGAATAAACGTGATATTTGACTCACCAAAAGGAATAGAAATGATCCACCTCTTCAAAAGACGCGCCCGCGGCTCCCAGACTCGGGATGTGTTTTTTAACAGACCATCTGATTGAGAGAAATACAGCGGCGTGATCTCCAGAACTGGACCTGAATCATCTGCAGCGGTCATGTGAGACGCTTACCTGCTGTTCCTCTCAAACACCGGCGCAAACACCTCGAAGAACTTCTCTTTGCCTTCTGCTTTTGAAGGAACCGTGTTGTCCCAAGTGGGATCCACGCTGTCAAACGCTCTCCGCTTGACGGGATCGGACAGGATCTCCATCGCTGCATCATACGAGAGCAGACACAGGACCTCAAGACCGAGCTCCAAACACCTGTTTGACTTAGAATAAAGCAACAGTCCGTACCTTTTGTTATGCAGGTGAAATAATCATTATCGCCCTCCACGATCTGCTCTCCTGCAGCTTTCCGCTTGTCCGGGTGATGTTTGAGGACCATGGCTTTATCTGTGGAGAACAGCAGCAGGTTACTGATAAATATCATCGCTTTTGCTCACCGAAGATACATTTATTACACTGTAAAAATGTGAAATATTGTTACAATTTAAAATAACAGTTTGTGTCAATATATACCACGCTGTAATTTATTTCTGTGATCAAATCTGTATTTTCAGCATCATTCCTCCAGTGTCACGTGATCTTCAGAAATCATAATAATATGCTGCTCAAGAAACACTTATGATTATTATCAATGTTGAAAATAGTTATTTTTGTGGAAACTTATACGTTTTATGATTTTTTTAATGAATAGAAAGTTTAAAAGGACAGCATTTATTAGAATTATAAATAATAATACTACTATTTTATAATTTAATATTCATAATAATAATAATACGATCGACAAATCTTAATATTATATCATATATGTAACACACACTCTTATTATAATGAAAGCTGAATACCAAAGTATTATTACACGCAACAAATGACAAAAAGCAATAACAAAATATTATTAAGATTTAGAATAAGGTGCCAAGTAATATTTATAAAATATATTTGAATAAAATTATTGTTTTACATAATTATGAACAGTAATACAATATTTTATATTGAAAATGTGTAGAATTTTTGTGGGAAATTCTATTTTTAGGGTTCATTTATGACTAGAAAGATCAAAAGAACAGCATTTATTTGAAATAGAAATCTTTTGTAACATTACAAATTTATTTACGGTCACTTTTGAGCAATTTCATGCATCCTTGATGAATAAAAGCATTAATTTGTATTAAAAATTACTTTCTGAATGGTAGTGCATCAATGTTTCCATAAAAATGTTTAACACTAATAAAATGAGAAATGTTTCTTGAGCAGGAAAATCACGTGACTCAGAAATCAATTCATTTCACAATATATTCACATAGAAAATGTGATTTTTGATCAAATTAAAGTGAGCAGAAGAGACATTAAAAACCTGTAATTACAATCATTTGAGCAGTACTGCACAACTTACGAGCAGCTTTGATCTGTTTCTGGGTTGCTTTGTACCGCACGTGTGCGAGTCCTAAAACAGCGTAGTGGTCTTGGTTCTGTAACGTCAAGAGAAGCGTGTCAATGCATTCAGCTCAGAGTCTCACGGCTCGGACACGGAGACGCGGCTCTACACACACCTTCCAGTCTTTGGGGTCCAGTTTCTTCAGCATGGGATACTCCTCCAGCTGCAGCTCCTCATCCTCCTCTTCCTCAGACAGCTCCTCCTCTTCCTCCAGCTCTTGAAACGAGGCCGACACATTTCTACACCTGCGCTTCAGAAACGCCTCGAACCAGCGACCCACGGGCTCGAACTGAACCGGCACCGAGGCTGAGACAGACACGAGGCAAGAATACGTTTCAGAAACTCGATTTTCTTCTACGTTACAAACACAATATTGAACAACATTTCAATACATCAATTATATTCATTTTATTTAGTACTTTTAATTTAAAGCATTTTTTTATTTCCCTCCCCAACATATAAAAGTGTTAAACTTACATATACAATATATATACACACATACATACATACACACACACACACACACACACATACATACACACACACACACACATACATACACACACACACACACACATATATATACACACACACATATATATACACATACATACATACACACACACACACATACATACATACACACACACACATACATACACACACACACATATATATACACACATACATACATCCACACACACACACACATACATATACATACCACACACACACACATACATATACACACATACATACATACACACACACACACACACACACACACACACATACATACATATACACACATGCACACACACATGCACACACACACATATAGCTATAGCGCAACTGTTTTCAACAATTTTAATAAATAAATGATTTATTTTTCATCAAAAATTTTTTTTTACTTATAATTTATCTTTAACTTTCCCACCCCAACATATACAACAAATTAAACTATTATTATTTTTAATAATATATATATATATATTATATAATAGAAAATATTAAACATAAAAAATGCAGTTTGTTCATAAAAAAAGTAAAAATAGCACATCAGGGATTTCACAGCCATCATTGCTGTATAAGGAGTCCATCTTTATAAACACATGTACATGTGCTATAACTGACATATGCCCGATTTTCAACAGCAAGATGACCTTTTACTTTGTTTTCACTATTTTGAGAGGATTTTAGACAAAACTGCTCTTTCCATTAATTACAATCAACCCCAAACAGACGTGCAGAAGTTTGGTGACAGAAAGAGTGGTCATTTGTTTCTAACTCCGGTCATGCCAACACAACCCAGTCACAACATCTGTCGGTATAATGTGTGGTGTGTCCAGATGAGTGCATGTGAGCGAGGTGATGTCGATCCGCGGTGTCGCATCATTACTGGCACACTCACCGGCGACCGCGTTATAAAGCACCGTCAGCTGCCCGTCTAACGCCTCCGTCAGCATCTTCACTCGTTCACACACACGGATGACCTACAGAGCTCGCATTCGCGGGAAGATCGTCTTGATTCGGGGTTTTGAAGCTCTGTTTCGCTCAGGTCCGCCTGATCCACATGGGCCCGTACAGCTGTATGCTACAGAACTGTGTTACACTCACAGCCTTCCGGCGCGCGGCAGCGCGATGACATTGGTTCCGCTTCCACAGAACTTACACCGATTAACGATCGCTCCCGCCAAAATACTACATTTACTACTATAAACCATAAAACATTTATTATTTTTGTGTAAATCAATGTAAAAGCTGAATAACATTCTTCTGTACGACAGTGCCTGGCTAATAAGGCACTACAGTTTTATTAAGAAATTAAGGAAAGCTCATTCATGTTTATAACAATTTGTAAATAGGCTCAAAAACGATAATAAGGCGTTAATTGTTACTCATTGCTGTAAAAAAAGAGAAGTGAAATTAGTTGGTGTTGTGACTTCATTGTGTTTAAACTGATCGTTTCTAAATAATATACTTATATCGTGAATAATGTAATTCTATAACATGCTGTAATACAGTATTTACAGTTAAAATACTGAAATACTACTTTTTTAAATTAAATAAGCATTAATTAAATAGTGCAACAGATGATGACGATATATAAATACAGTATAATTTAATTATTACACAATAGTAATACAAATAATATAGGATTTTTTTTAAAATCCCATATATATATTATATTCCATATTTATTACTTTTAGTGACCTATGCATGTTTCTGAATGATATGCTAATAATATCATATATATACACACGTGTGTGTGTGTGTGTGTGTGTGTGTGTGTGTGTGTGTGCGTGTGTATTATATATAAACAATTATTATTATTATACCCTATAAGGTTTGAAGATGGCATTGATTAGAAGTTTGCATTATTGGTCTCATGATTCATCAGAAAATGTCCTCACACTTCACATTTCTTCCTAGTGATACAATCTTTATTGACAGATAAAAATATCCATTATGAACATCTGTACAGATTACAGTAAACATACAGACACATCTCAGACCAGGGAAGAGACGGTTAGTGCGACTCACAAACACTCCTCAGGCTGATGTAGTTTATACTTCACTCCTCACAGAGTATTCATTGTGAAAACATTAGACTGTGTGTCTCGTGTGGTGAATAACTTCACCGTACACTCCTGTTTGTCGTTTTACTGAAGGACATAGTCCAAATGTTTTAGGAAATGTGCATTTAGTGAGTTAGTTGTGCCGTTGACACGTCACATCTCTGTAATCTAAAGGAAAGTGTTATTTGTACATCCGCTCGATCCACATGAACCTCAACATGAGCTGTTCAGTGTGCTTACAGCAGATCTGAGATCAGCCCACATTCAGCAACTAAAACACAATGTGTTGTTAAAGTTTAGAAGAGGAAAAAGGCACCCGATCCTCACATCTGACAGATATTCAAGGCATTGCTGGTGCCAACAATTCATTTGGGTTAATCTCTCGAAACACGTACAGCTCATATTTCATTTTACATATGCATTTTTTATTTTATGTATTTCGATTTTTTTACATTGTGATCTAAAAATATATAAATTGTTTTTTTGAATAAAGAAAATGAAACCTATTTTAAAGATTTGTTTTATATTTTATCTACTTTAAATATATATATATATATACATAATTGTTTTAATGTATTGTGTGATCCCATTTTTAATTGTTATACTTATTATATTTTAATTACTGCAATACAGTAGTTACAGTACAAAATATTTTTTAATTAAATAAGCATGAATTAAGGGCAGTAAAACAAATACTACCACAATGTATAAATACAATATCATTTAAATAATACATCATTCTTTGTGCACTATAGTCATAACAATATAGGAAAATGTCTTGAAAATAGTCTGCTTTATTTTTAATTATATATATGTATATGAACTGAAATATGACCTGTGCATGTTCTTGAGCAGTTCCATGAGATTTACCCGTTAGCATTTCTTGCTAATTTCACAGTTGTGTTTCTTTCAAAATCCCCTAAAGAAAGACCTCATAGAAAGAGTTAAGAGCAGAAAAGATCGTTAAAAACATCACTTGTCATCATCTTCAGTCGTTTAGTGTATTTACAAACGTTTGTTTTTTAATCAAAGCATAAAATGAGATCACGAGCCTCCAGAAATCTCCTCGAGCGCAGGAATCCAGTTATCCGTTCAGGAGCAGCAGTGACGGGGCTTTTAAAGGGACGTCTGGGGTCACGGCAGCGCTTACGGACTGAATTCAGAGAGGTCAGATTCTGAAGTGAGACTGACATTCCCCACGTCACAATCCCAGCATGCCGAGCTCTGCGGGAGAGAGTGATGGAGGAATACTGGAAGCGCACTTCTGTGTAACTGGTTTGTAATGCTGGTCAATAATTATTACTCCATTACAACAACTACAACCGGTCAGCCGACAGTAAGCGACTTCAAAGAGAAATAGTTAAGGCATTGTTCACTGGAAATCCCACACCACTTTGGTTTGACCCTCTAAAGAACGTCCCTAAGAGGTGCTGTGAGGGTCATAAAGGAGTGTTGATGTGTGTGTGTGTGTGTCCTATCTGCGTGCGGCTGACGCCGGAGCGCTGAAGAGCGGCGTGAGGCTGCTGGGAGATGTCAGGTTGCCGTTGCTGGATGTACGACTGACACTGACACTGAGGCGTCTCAGGTACTCGGCGTGAACAGGTTTGTGGCTCTGCAGGACCTTGATGGCCTCGTCGACGGGAAACCACTCGCGCTTCCGGCCTACAGGACAAACACTCCAGCATGAGCAAAGTACACGGCAAAGACTGGAAATATCACAATATTAGGAATAGATATAATGTGTGTTCTTAAATCATTCTTAAAACATGGATCAGTATCATACAATAGTGTTTTATTATTAAATAAGACTGAATACAATTAAATAATAAAACAAAATTATTTACATAACAAATAATTCAAGTTATGGGGGTAAAATGTTTTTGGGGGGAGGGGGGGGGTCTTGTTATCTTTAATATTTTTGCAATTTGAATTTAGAAATAAGTTTAAGGGGAAGATGGGATAGCAGTTAAAATAATGTACCATTTTTATTTTATTGTTTTCATTATGGTTAAAATAAAATAAAATATTTAAACTTGGGTGGAATGAGAAGGCAGTTAATATATGCACATACGGTTTTTGGAGATTTTGTTATCTTTCATATTTTTGCAATAACGATAAGGTTGAATTGAACTCAAGTGGGAGGATGGGAGGGCAGTTAAAAAAATATTAAATTAAATATAAATGTTGTTATCCTTTATATTTTTGCAATAAAGACATGATTTAAATTAAATTACAAAATTAAATTAAATACATTTAAAATGGAAAGATTAATTTTAGGAAGCAGGAAAGGATGGGAAGGCAGTTAAAAAATATATCTAAATTGTATTTTTTGGACATCTTGTTATCATTTATATTTTTGCAATGAATATATTAATTAATTAAATAAAAACATTTAAAAACAAGTGCAATTAGATGCATTTTCACTCGTGGTATCAGACTTATTCTCAACAGCATGAAACCAGTGTGTGTGTGTGTGTGTGTGTGTGTGTGTGTGTGTGTGTGTGTGTGTGTGTGTGTGTGTGTGTGTGTGTGGTGGTGTGTGAGTGTGTGTGTGTGAGTGTGTCTGTGTGTGTGTGTGTGTGTGTGAGTGTGTCTGTCTGTCTGTCTGTCTGTCTGTCTGTGTGTGTGAGTGTGTGTGTGGTGTGTGTGTGTGTGAGTGTGTCTGTCTGTGTGTGTGTGTGTGTGAGTGTGTCTGTCTGTCTGTCTGTCTGTCTGTCTGTCTGTCTGTCTGTCTGTCTGTCTGTCTGTGAGTGAGTGTGAGTGTGTGTGTGTGTGTGTGTGTGTGTGTGTGTGTGTGTGTGTGTGTGTGTGTGTGTGTCTGTCTGTCTGTGTGTGTGTGTGAGTGTGAGTGTGAGTGTGAGTGTGAGTGAGTGTGTCTGTGTGTGTGTGTGAGTGTGTGTGTGTGTGTGTGTGTGTGTGTGAGTGTGTGTGTGCGTGTGTGTGTTATATACATGCAGTCAGGAACAATCAGGAGACCTCGAGGGTTAAATACTTTCTGATCCATCACAAAAGAAGCAGCACACAAACTCACCAATATTGACCGAGTCCTCCCAGGCATCCAGCGTCTCTGTGACCGTCAGCACATACACGTACGTCCGGTGTTTCCGGTCCTGGTTCTGCTGTTGTTGAAAAATAAACTCTTTCAGTATGAGGGACTGTAATCATCTCATCTCTTAATACATCCATTCAGGAGTCTCAACCGTCCAATCAGGAGCGGGAGAAGAGCCTTACCTCAAACACGCCGAGCAAACGTCCTAATTTACCCTTCACTCCAGCCTGAGGGAGAGAGAGAGAGAGAGAGATCAAATCCACAACATTCCTTCATTTACCCACGACACTCCCCAAGTCAGGTAAATAACACCGGTAAAGCCCTGACTGCTAGAAATGATGTTAAAAGACAATGTGGCACCTCCTCAAAGACCTCCCGTATGGCAGCTCCACACGGCTCCTCCTCCGGCTCCATTCCTCCTCCAGGAACAATCCACTGATCCGGGTTTCGACTGCTGCTGACCAACAGCACCTGCAGAAACCAGCGCAGAACTGACTCAGTCTCAGAGAAGCGTGAACATTTCTGCTTTTAAAGTTTCCATCAGAAGAACCTTTCCCACTGCCATGCAAAGGGCCTTTCTCTCACTTCTGCATCCGGAAACTTTTCACCGTAGCCTTTATGAATGGCAGTAGCTATAGCACAGGATCGTTGTGATTTATTGGCGGTTTATCACAGATACTTCATTAATACACACCAATCTCTGTCTGCGATCATTTATTGAGATGAAATGTCATGTTATTCTGATGCAAATGTCTTGATCACAAGCCTACTGTATTTGTATTAGTAATAATTTAGAGTCTGGCCCAGTGTTTATGTATATTTAAAAGTATAGTTTTAATTAATATTTTGGATTAGCTCTTATTTTTATATTTTATAAATATATTTTTATAAATATATTAAATATATTATCATTTTAATTTTGTTTACGGTTTAATAATAATTACGTGTCATTTTTATTCTTTTAAAGCCTCTTTTAAAGAGTGCGAGTGTGAGTGTGTGTGCGTGAGTGTGCGTGTGAGTGTGCGTGAGTGTGAGAGTGTGAGTGTGAGTGTGCGTGAAATGTGAGTGTGTGTGCGTGAGTGTGCGTGTGAGTGTGCGTGAGTGTTGCGTGAGTGTGCGTGAGTGTGCGTGAGTGTGAGAGTGAGTGTGCGTGCGTGTGAGTGTGCGTGAGTGTGATGCGTGAGTGTGAGTGTGTGTGCGTGATGTGCGTGTGATTGTGCGTGAGTGTGAGTGTGTGTGCGGTAAAGTGAGTGTGCGTGTGATGTGCGTGAGTGTGAGTGTGTGCGTGAGTGTGCGTGTGAGTGTGCGTGAGTGTGAGAGTGTGAGTGTGCGTGCGTGTGAGTGTGCGTGTGAGTGTGCGTGAGTGTGAGTGTGTGACGGTGAGTGTGTGAGTAGTGGTGTGTGAGTGAGTGTATGTGTTGTGTGTGTGTGTGTGTGTGTGTGTGTGTGAGTGTGTGTGTGTGTGTATATATGTGTGCGTGTGAGTGTGAGTGAGAGTGATTGTATGCGTGAGTGTGAGTGTGTGTGCGTGATGTTGATGTGCGTGATGTGCATAGTGTGCGTGTGAGTGTGCGCGAGTAAGTGAGTGTGCGTGTGAGTGTGCATAGTGTGCGTGTGGTGTGAGTGCGTGTGAGTGTGAGTGTGTGTGCGTGAGTGTGCTGAGTGTGTGAGTGAGTGTGTGTGCGTGAGTGTCGTGTGAGTGTGTGTGTGTGTGTGTGTGTGTGTGTGTGTGTGTGCGTGAGTGTGAGTGTAGTGTGTGTGTGTGTGTGTGTGTGTGTGAGTGTGCGTGCAGAGTGTGCGTGAGTGTGAGTGTGTGCGTGAGTGAGAGTGTGTGTGTGTGTGTGTGTGTGTGCTGAGTGTGCGTGTGAGTGTGAGTGTGTGAGTGTGCGTGTGAGTGAGTGTGAGTGTGAGTGTGTGTGTGTGAGTGTTGAGTGTGTGTGTCACTGTGATGAGTGTGATGTGAGTGAGTGTGCGTGTGAGTGTGTGAGTGTGTGTGTGTGTGCGTGTGTGTGCTTGCGTGTGTGTGTTATATACATGCAGTCAGGAACAATCAGGAGATTGTCTATATAGTTTTTTGTTTTTTATGTTTTAAATGTAGTTATTTTAAAAGGTTTTCTTGGAATAAAGTGAGTTAAAGGTTTTATTTTATTTCAAATTGAACTTTCTATGGTTTTAGTTTTAGTTAATGATAATAACTCTGGTCTGACCACCTTTTCAGAAATGAGCAAGAATACAATACAAACTAAATATAACATTAAAGAGCATTAGACGGTTTTAAATCACATAAAACATTAATTACAAGACGGCACAAATTAAACAACAATGTCTGCATCGCTTTCCTGAGCTAAATAGTTGTAGTGCTATCAAACGATTAATCACATCCAAAATAAAAGATTTTGTTTGCATAATATGTGTGTTTATTTTGTTTATGTATTATGTACAATGTATAAATACACACACACAAATGCATGTATATATTTCAGAATAATATGTTATGTTTATATATTAAATATGTATTTATAATACAAATTATTTGAATATAAATAGACATGTACATTTTTCTAAATATATACTGTATGTGTGTGTATTTATATGTACAAAATAAATAAACACACATATATTATGCAAAGAAAATCTTTTATTTGGGATGTGATTAATCGTTTGACAGCACTGTAGTTAAGCATGTTTAATAGTTTTAGTCAACAGTGATAACCCTGGAGTGACTGACTTCTGACAGATGATGCTACAGAAGTGCAATAGTGACGATGTATCTTGCTCTCTGATTGGCTGATCGGCCCTCAGGTGTGTCCTGCACTAAGAGGATTGTGGGATTGATGGTGATGGCGTTGTGACATCACGCGCGTCTGTCAAGTTCATGACACTTGCTGTCACCTGGCATGTTCTGGGCCAGACGGAGGTTATTTTTACGACGTGCCACATAGCTGACCGCGAGGAACAGGTCACCTGCTTCAAAGCAGCTGGCTTGAGTTTGTTACAGAAACCACAGAAGAAGGCTTTCTGAACACAGGATTTGAATATATATGCCGTGTCTTAAGGTTGTGTGCTCAAAACATTTACATGCAATTCACCTAAAACAGTTATTTTCTTGAAACACGTTAGTCCAGTTCTGGTTTCCCACAGAGAACCAATGACCATCAGCAAAACTATGACCTGTGTGTTCTTGTCACTCTGTGCTGAAGTACAGTACCATACAGTTCAGGAAAACACATGACAATGAAAGCTCTTATAGAACCACTCAAACACAAGCAGTAATTAACAGTCCCATAATTACACCCTGCCGAATCTCATGAAAATACATGATTATCACCATTGACCCCAAAACAACAAGATTCATGTCGAGTCAACCAATCATTACGGCAAAATAAACTCTGAAATGGTGATCAGGACTCAAAATTGAGGGGTTTTGTTTCTTATTGCATGGCTGTAAAAATCAGTCTGGAATAACTTAAAAATAAATAAAGTAAATAATAATAAACAAAGTTATTCTAGACTGATATACACACACATCTTGTTGTAAGTGCATTATATATTTGCATTGTTATTTATAAAAATGAAGTACATTTTAAAATTGTAATTTTTTTTTTCATTTTTTAATTATTCTCAATGGATTCTAACTTTTTACATTAGGTCAGCAATAACACTGAAATTGTGCTGTACATATAATTCATTATTTAAATAATATATATTTGATTGTTTTTAATATATCATTAATTTGTTATCATAAATAATATCTGAAATAATGATATAACACTCATAAATAATATAGAATCATTTTTCACTAGTCTTAAAGTCAGCTTGAAATCTAAATCTTTTTATGATCTATCAATTTGTGAAGGACATAAGTCATTTTTTCCCAGAAATTCATCACATTGCTGTAGTAATGGATGGTGAACGTCATTTCATGTTGACATGAAGAGGTTATCAGTGACGCATCAAGGATGTCTGTAATCAAAACTAAGTGGATGCGAAACATGAATCATCAGGTGTTTAATTAATATGACGAAATCACCGCCACTTGAATGATTAAACACTAGAGCAAAGAGATTTAGAGTTAAATGCACAAACATAACAGATCTGACATGATTTTTTGCATGTAAATTCACCACTGTCTTTCTATCAGGATGAACAGGATTATATGTTAAATCTCATTTTCTCACCACACGACCAGAGTTTTCCGGTTTCTGTGACAGCACCATGAACTTATTACAAGGACAACCCCTGGCCTGGAGCAACCCTGAGGTTAAGCGTCCTGTTTAAGGACACGCCAGTGCATCTCAGTTAAACTAACCAGACTTAACCACAAACAGACCCGAGAAAAAGCTATCATCACTTAATAAAAGGTCCGGTGACTACAGTGAACTGCCTGGTGGAAATCATCATTGAGTGCATATGCATGTGTCTATTTCAGCAGTGGCATGTCACAGTTATCTAAACCTGCTGTATGTTTCCATGAACTCAGATTCTAGGAAAACAAGCATGTATTTAATTATAAACATGATGCTAAATGGCGTAAGGTACTGATATTTGGCCTGGTTTCCTAGAACTAGTCTCATGTTTAAATTGATTTTTGTTTATTACACTGTATTATCTCGTCTTAAGCTTCATTATTTGCAATATCCAAAAATTTATCTCAACTCTATTATGGTTGCTGAATAAATGCAGTTATGGTACTTCTGTGCTACAACACACAACTTGTTTTGTTAATTATAGACAAACATAACATACATTAACATTTTGAATTATTGCAATTAATATTAGGAATTTGACAGAAGCCCCAAAAAATGTATTCAGTCATCATTCACCCTCATGTTGTTCCAAACCTATGAGTTTATTTCTTCTGTTGAACACAAAGGAAGATATTTTGAAGGCTGTTTTTAACTAAATAGTTGCTGGTAGCCATTGACTTAAACGGTATTTTCAATACTATGGAAGTCAACTGATACCGATACACACATACTTCAAATATCTTCTTTGTGTTCAAAACAGGAAATAAATTCAAACAGGTTTGAAAGAATTTGAGGGCGAGTAAATAATCACATTATCACTTTTGGGTGAACTGTCCCTTTAAGAGTTGTTTGTTTATAATGTAGAAAGATAAGCTTGCACATGAGTTGATATTTCCTTAATTTCTGCTTATATGAAAGTGCAATAATTATTATGAAACACAAAAGAAATGTCTTAAATGAATACAATCATGATTATGTAACCATTACTGTGCAACATTAATTTGTACTGTATAAAGCGCTATTGACTCTTTAGACACCTGTAGCATTGTATAGTCATGCATTTATGAACAGCTGTAAGCTTTTATATGAGACAAATCACTACGATGTTTAAAGTCCGCTAACGCCGTCGCTGATCGCCGCTGTGGTGAGAGACCGAGTCTATGAAGAGGCTGAATGGGAGGGATTTTGATCCTCTGCCCCCTGCTCTCCCTCTTTCACTCCGACACAAAGAGCAGCCATTTCAAATGAGTTCCCCCTCACTTACACAGACATGCACTGACTGTGGATCAGTCTGGAGATCAGCAGCCATGAGCGAAGACTAAAGAGAGGATATGAAGCAACCCCAGATTTACACCAGCAATCCCACACGACAGCTCCAACAACCCAGATTCTTCTCTTTGGTTACTTGGATACAAGGAAGCGACAGAATAAAGGATTATCAGAAAAGCAGAAACCTCTGAAAATGGCCACTTAAAGGAATAGTTCACCCAAAATGAAAATTAGCTGAAAATGTCCTCACCTTCAGGCCATCCAAGATGTAGATGAGTTTGTTTCTTCATCAGATTTGAGAAAATGTATCACATTGTGAATCTATCCAGGTTATCAATGAATATTAATCAAATGGGTCTATCAATTAAGGACAACAGCTGAGTGAAAAACATTAATAATGTAAGTCTACAATTGGTTATGATTGAACCAGTCATTTAAGACATGATGTTGTACACACTCGATCCGTTAAAATGATTTTACTGAACAGTTTCCTGGCAAACAAAGAGTCCAAAATGTAACTATATGTTTAATAAAAGGCAGTGAATATTTATGTTTTAAAGATGTTAAATATACATGATTTGTTCAGACCAATTTTCAGATGGAGCTCGATATTGTATCCATAGTCAACAAAATTGATTCACAAACTATTTCACAGAAACATTGTGATCAACATGTTATTTCAACTTTATAATGTGATTAATAATTTACAAGATGCACTCAAGTCTTTACTGGCCGCCAACAAGATGATTGCTCTCTTTTATTCATATTAATCACACATTAAACACAAAACTCATAAAAAACAGCTCTCTTTGGGGCTGATACGAGATACTCAACAACAACCCCTTAGAACAAGAAAATACCAAATGAGTTGATATAGCAACAATTTTATAATTTTTTTAAATATGATTTTTCAAAAGGTGTCACTGGGTATTATATGCCATTCAATCGTATGTCTTTTCATGACAGACCTTTGTCAGAAGTGGATGAACCTGGCGCAGCTGTATACATGCTTGAACAGGGGTTTTCAGAGAGCTGCAGTCTGACGTGCTTTTATTTCATAACTGCACTACGAGGCCCAGTGACAGTCTGAAGTGCCTTTAATCATGGGTGACAGGGGATGGACATGTGTGCAATGACAAGATAGATAGATAGATAGATAGATAGATAGATAGATAGATAGATAGATAGATAGATAGATAGATAGATAGATAGGTAGGTAGGTAGGTAGACAGACAGGTAGATAGACAGACAGGTAGATAGATAGGTAGGTAGGTAGACAGACAGGTAGATAGACAGACAGGTAGATAGACAGACAGGTAGATAGACAGACAGGTAGATAGACAGACAGGTAGATAGACAGGTAGGTAGACAGACAGGTAGATAGATAGGTAGGTAGGTAGACAGACAGGTAGATAGACAGACAGGTAGATAGATAGGTAGGTAGGTAGGTAGGTAGACAGACAGGTAGATAGATAGGTAGGTAGGTAGGTAGACAGACAGGTAGATAGATAGGTAGGTAGGTAGGTAGGTAGACAGACAGGTAGATAGACAGACAGGTAGGTAGGTAGGTAGACAGGTAGGTAGGTAGGTAGGTAGATAGATAGATAGATAGATAGATAGATAGATAGATAGATAGATAGATAGATAGATAGATAGATAGATAGATAGATAGGTAGATAGACAGACAGGTCGATAGACAGACAGGTCGATAGGTAGATCAATCGAAAGGTTTGTTTCAGGTTTCTTACTATGCCGTTGAAACAGGTTTACTTGACTAATGAGGATCAATGTGATTTTGGCAAGCTCAGGTTTGTGTGACAGAGATTACAGTCCTGGATGAGAATGAAATGAACAGATGTGCTCTAGATTACACTGGGCGGTGATCTGACCCATGCATGCTGCAAAAACTTCACTTTCGAAGAACACTTAGAAATGTTCCAGCACTCCAGATGTAAACAATACTTTGTCTGGTGTGTCTGTATAGTGCATTATTTGTATTGTATGCTGATGCACTGCACATTTCCAAGTCATATCATCAATCTATGTATCCTTCCATGATGAAACACAGCACTGCTGTACTAGATGACACTAACGTTACATGACAGCATACTAGAACCTGTTTGATAACACTTATATATACATATTTACTCTTCTAATATCTGCATGCTCACATAGATCACGTCTAGGCCACGGGTGAAAGTGTCAGTGCGTGCTGATACACTGATTTATCATCCGAGCATTAGATAACGACGTTAATATCTCCGTACCTCATCCTCCCGATCGTTCTTGAAGCACAGACACGCCGCACGCCGCTTGAATCCTTCCCGGTCGTACGTCCGCGTCTGGTTCGGTTTGAACTTCATGCTGAAATCCTGTCGGTCCTTCCCTAGATTTATCCGACCGGTCAGCAATGCTCCGTCAACGGCCCGAGCTCCGTGAGTCACCACCGACGACGAGAGGTTAACGTTACCGGGCTGGACCGAGCCTATACGGGCTTGCGTTGGTTTAAAATCCAATCTAAATAATTTCTCCGCGTTTAGTCCAGCAAATTATATTCCCTAACAACTCTGCAATCCGCGGTCCATTCCCAGATCAAAATATCTCGTTTCCCCCGGTATATATATACGTGTGCGGTGGGCCGGGTGCGAAACATACGCTAGTATGTTGATGGCTTGGTACTTAATATTCATGAGATAAACCGTCAGCATTGGAAGGTTACCAGGCAACGTCAGCATATATTAATCAACCGCGTTGACCATTGGAAGACAACTCCTCGACGTCATCACAAACGAATTAATATGCATAAGCAACACCTTGGCCGTAGTAGGATTCGAGACCACCGTCAGGCGGATCCGTGAACTGCGCTCACACTCGTCCGTTACCGCATTACTGCGTTTCCTTCGGTCACAAATGATGCAGGTAGAACGACATCGTTTATACTCACGTATATTTATGTATTAACAGTAATATTAAATATACAATGAGTTGTTTAGACAAGACACGTACTTTGAGCATCAGATAATTAATATCCATAGACACAAATCCGGTGATCACAAACATAAACCAGAACGTTTGTTAAATGTTATCCGGTTTTAACGACGTTCTCAAAACCATTATACATTGTTGATAGGCTAACGTTTTACCGGAAACGTTTAGTTGGATGTTTGTCTATAAGTTTTTATATATATTATTCAATACTTATTGTTTCAGAACGCTCCAAGAAAGTTCAAAATAACGTTTCTGAAATGTTTGCATAATTATTTTTATATATTTTCTTAAGGTTTTCTATAACATGTGCATAATCTAGAAAACATGTTTTTACAACCGTGACAAATAAATAAAAAATTCAGAAAAACATTTTAAGGAACGTTAATAAAACGTTCTTAGAACATATAATTGTTAGCAGATTATTTACGTGTTCCGAAAAATTATGTATGCCTAGATGTTATGAACAAAAACTACACGAATGCAGAAAATAATGAATACTAAATAAACACACAATTCCCATCCATACAGCAGTGCATATGCATTTAATGTAAATTAAATACTGTAAATTAAACAAAATGAAGTAATAATACCATAGTAATGCAATTTGTAGATTTTTCATTAATGTAGTGCTGTTATTGATAACCTGGAATGCTGGACTTTGGCATAGATTTGATCTGATTGAATCACGATGATGACACTGTTTAACTTTGACAAGAAAAGAATCTGACAACATTTTGTCTGTTATCTCTGTGCAAACATGATGAAGAAACAGTTTGGGAGAGAATAGTCATTAGCAGATTTGAGTGAAATCAAGGCACGTTTAATGATAACACTCAAAGACTATTAGACTGTAGCACTAGTGATTCTGAAGACCTTGACTAGCTTGTTCAGGTTTGATTAACTCTACAGGACAGCGGCACTCCAGGACCGACGTTGCCTACCTCTGCTGTAACTGGACATTTGACTCAAAACCAAATAGTTACTGGGATATGGACCTGTAACAACTTGCCCTATAATATAATCACCATTCAAATGATGGAAAAATATATTTTAGTAACCTAAGACAGGGATCACACATGCCTGCAGTCGTCATGTATTTAAAGGCAGGGTAAGCAATTTCTGGAAGCCAATGTTGACATTTGAATTCACCAAAACAAACACACCCCTACCCAAAAGGGACTTGCCCCTATTTTGATAGATCCGGCCTACAAATACGTAGCCTACGCAACCCAGGCAACGATTCGTTCTGTGAAACAAAAGCCGCTTTTCCTCCAAAATTACCTGGAAAAATATGTCCCAGGAACTTTTTCCCCCAGACCTGTAGCTGTCTGCGTTCCCATCGCGGTCTAAACTACGAGAAGATTAGGCAAATAGTCTGATGACTAGATGTCTGCGCGTGTTTCTCAATACCTAGTACACAAATTTCGGACTTGAGAATGCAAGATGCCCTTTGGGCATCAAGGGAAAAAGGGCAGGTGCTCAAGCAGTGAAGTCCGGTGCGGTGGGTGCTTGAACACCTGCCCCTTTTCCCTTGATGCCCAAAGGGCCCTTTTGTCAAGGCAATTTTAATTTAATTATTTTTTTTAATTAAACACCCTTTTGTGAAGGCCTGCCCAATCTAACTAATAGTAAAATTAATTAATAATAGTTTAGCCTAAATTAAATTATCCACATGATGACCTTTCACCTGACGATCCCTCATGTTCAGACACCTTTAGGATGCCTGCCCTTCAATAACGTCCGCAGTTATATCAGTACAGAAGCATCCATTTCAATACACATATCAGCAAGGAGCACAGCCACATTAAAAGCCGTGTTCCATGTGCACCTTTTGCACATCACAGAGGACCTCACCTGGACTTCCAACACCAAGTCTATCTCCAAGAAGGCACAACAGCGCCTACACTTTCTCCGCCGGCTGAAAAGAGCAAGCCTCCCTCCACCCATCCTCACCACCTTCTACAGGGGTACCATTGAGAGCGTGCTGACCAGCTGCATCACTGTCTGGTACGGGAACAGTTGTGCAGCAGACCGCAAGACCCTCCAGCGGACAGTGAACACCGCAAAATCATTGGTGCCCTCTCCTCCATCCTGGATATTTTCCTTACACGATGCTCCAGCAAAGCAAAAAGTATCGTGGAGGACCCCACCCACCCTCCCACAGTCTCTTCCAGCTCCTACCCTCAGGTAGACGGTACCGGAGTATCAGAGCCCGCTCCGCCAGACTGCTCAACAGCTTTTTCCCCCAGGCTGTGCGAGCCCTGAACTCACATCACACCGCCCCTCTCTGAAACCCCAAACAACCCCCACCTTACCACATCTCAGGAAAAACTGTTAACTTTTATCTCTGTGGAATTCAGGTGAGCGGGCCTGCACAAGCCACCTGTAGCAACACACTCTCCTCTGCATGCACTAGACACTTTCACACACCATTGTGTGTCCATAATCCCACAAAAGACTGATTGTAATATATGACTGTAATGTATGTATGTTTACTGGCTCATGCACCACAAATCACCTTACACTGTTCCCCAGCCAGCTGCTTGAATGTCTCTCTTTGCACATGTACAGTATTTGAAGTCATCTGCACAGTTGTACAGTTTGTATTTTATTTAATTTTTAGTTTATGTATAGGTAACCACTTTTATATATAGCATATGTATAGTCAAAGCTGACAGTAGGTTAGTTTGTGTATAGGTTTATGCTGTTTTACTTCGTGTTGTATATCTGTATTTATGTAGCACCGTGGTCCTGCGAGGCATGACATCTCGTCCCACTATATGTCCACACATGTAGTGGAATGACAATAAAGCTCAACTTGACTTGACTTGACTTGACGTGGAGCACCTGCCCCTCCAAAGGTCTCTGCACGGCCCTGCTCGGGATGGGACGATGCAAGTCCGGTAATTCTGTAAATGGAACAGCAGTGTACTTGATATCATCAGTCAGCTCGCCTCGGCTGCTGCAGTCTTCCTCACTGTATTTACAGACCAGATATATCAAACACCACTACCTCTTTTCGTTTTCATTTCATAGCCGCAGTAATGTAGTTCAGAGAACATACTTACATTACAATGAAACAAAGTATTAGATCAAACATTGCCTGTTTTCATTTTAACATATCAATAGAACAGAGGAATAAAGACCAAAGAGTACCTGTTAGATTTACCCAAAACACATGATTATGTTTAACATTACAGAGACATCAGAGCCAGCGGTAAATGTCAGAAGGACTAGCCGAGGTTATGCTCCTCTCTTCATCGTGTGGAGCTCACGTCTCTGAAATAGCACACTTTCAAATAGGCGCTGTTTTTATTGATTTGAGTTTTAAAGAACTACATTCTGGGCTGAAATACACGCGTCCAGTGAAGACAGGATTTAGTTGTTGCGGTGCGGCACGTCTGGCGTAAACACGGTGTTACTCAGCTATCGATAAGAAACAAAGCAACCAGCTTTTTCCGCATCGCGGACATCATAGGTTATATTGAGGTGTTTTGCAACTTCAGTGTAGTGGATTGTGATTTGCAATCGTGAGTTCTCTCCAGCGCTGAGAAAGATGATCACGATCCGAGCTCCAGTTAGCAAGTGCTCTCGGTGTGAGACTGCCTTCAGTTTTCGCGTTGATTGGTCGGACTCGTGAATCTCTACATATCAGATGGCGGTGGGCTTTGCTCTAGAGATCCGCCTCATCTCACAGTGTGTTGAGCTCAGACAGGCTGCATCCAGCCAAATAGTGCATTTAAACATTAAATAGTTTCACCTGTATTATTTATTCATGATTAGACATGTCACCTGTAAATAGTATGTTTGTTTGCATAATACAAAATAAAAATAATCTGTTTTGAAAATGGCCCCGACTCAGTTTTCGTAAAAATGCTTAAAATTCGGACCCTGCCTAATCATGATTAGACATCTGGTTATCATGATTGGCTACAAGTTTGTTGCATTAGCTTAGCGCTAACATGTGTCAAGCTAACGTAGAATACAACTTCAACTCAACATGGGCCAACGTGTTAAGCACATTAATCAGACAACAGCACAATGGAAATAAACGTTGGCCATCGGCTCTACAGATTTTGTGAATCTGTTCACGGCCTTGATGAGATTACATGGATCTGATCTGAGCAACAGCTGCCACACACTCACTGAACGTGACTTTTAATTCACATTTACTGAGCTGCACGAGAGTTACCATCTTGTTTTTGTAGAATCAGAAACTTAATTATGAATATGAACTGGTTATATATACTCATCTGTCAGTGCTAAATAGTAATCAGTTCTATTCGTGACCGTATACAAACAAGCTGCCCCCAAGGTCTTTAGAAATGCTGTGGTAGCCATTCAGACACTGCAGACATAACAAACAGCTAATTAGATAAGAGAAAACAGAAACAAGAGACTGTTATGATTGCTCTCAATGTCCCAATCCTATAAACGGCCTGCAGACACACAAACATACAGGACGGAGAAATGTGTGTCAGAAATAACTCGTAGCTCTGCAGCTCAGACAGTTATATAACGTGTGTTTGGTAGAAGAACAGAAGAGAGATGAGACACGACAGAGCCACCATCCTGCTCGATTCATAAATCCAGCTCTGTCAGAGGTCACTGCGGCTCAAACACAGTGAAAGTCTGAGACAACACTGGAAATCTGGGATTAAAATCCCATTTAAGAGAGACAGGACTCTTTATATTCTGTACTGAAGAACTGACTTCTCATTTAAAGCCTAAAATTATTCATTTTAAATGACGGAACACAATTTGTATCAAACTAAATATACAAAGCCTGTATTTATATAAACTGGAGCAGCTGAGTGGATGCACATATGTTCATTTTTCATTACATATCAATTTTGCTCTAGTCAAAAAAAACAAAAACCTGCAATTGTCCATGTGTTTTTTAGATGCTTCTACCACCTCATATTTGACAAAGTAATACAGTAACAAGTGTAATTTAATCAAATTCTCTTTTGTATAGAAACATGGTTTAAAGGGACTTCTCTCAAAACCAGATTCATTATTTTCTATTTTATTTGCAGAAGCAAACCTTCACATTAACAAACTTGCAGGGCAGTACAGCCATGTTTAAGCATAATTCATAGTCGTAGAGATTAAACACCTGCAGTGTTTGTATTCATGCCATTCATACGGTGAATTATATTTGACAAACTGTATCTGTTTTTATCTGCTGAGAGTTTTCAAGCTACAATCAGTAGAAGCCTGTTTTCACCACAGGATAAAAAAGGGTAATTGTGACTTTAATTTCAATTCTGACTTTTTCTTGCCATTCTGAGAAGTCACATGAACTTGCAACGTAATAAAAAAGAGAGCGGCATTGTTTGTCGGAGATAGCAACAGTAACTAAGGAGGGCAGGTCTTTGCAAACGGTAAATTTCAAGATGGAAACTCAGAATTCCAAAAAAGTGTCAAAATTGCGAGATGCAAACTCAGAATTCTGAGAACAAAGCCAAAATTGTGAGATGTGGAATTTTGAGAAAAGTCTGAATTCAGATTTGTAAGAAAAAAATACACCGCTACCTTTTCTTAATTCCATGGCAGTCACAAGCTATCATAATAATCAGATTTGAAATAAAGAGAACAAACCAAATAACATAACAAAAAAATATTTTTACTAAAACTGAACATTTACAGATTTCATTTTCCCAGACAAGTCATAGAGATTCCATTCCAGCCGAAACACAAGCCTTTACACGCACACACACAAGAGCAGGTTCTGTCAGATAGGCAATGATATAGACGGGTTCACCACATGCGTTTAATGAACTGAAGAGGTTCACAGGAAGGAAAAGATAAAACAAAAATAATTCACATAATTTTGTCCCTGACCAAGAAGCAGCATATATGCATCCCACGTTTAACAGGCCGTCCCTCTACACCCCTAACATAAAAATGAACTAACAAAAATGAACCAGTTTCCAGGGAAATCCACTGCGCTAGTGACTGTAATAGAGACTGTACTACACATTCTGACAGGGTCCAGTGTAGTGACCACACAAGGGACGCTGGGAAACCCCAGGCCATCACCACACGTCATTTCCTGGCCGAACCCAGAAGCAGAGAGATCATATAGTGGAGCAAACATTGGCTCTGACCAGGAACACACCGACACTCACCCAAAGGGCTGCAGTAGT
Source organism: Gymnocypris eckloni scoliostomus (assembly GCA_027564155.1). Lineage (NCBI taxonomy): Eukaryota > Metazoa > Chordata > Actinopteri > Cypriniformes > Cyprinidae > Gymnocypris > Gymnocypris eckloni. The sequence goes on along the minus strand of CM050432.1, from coordinate 9,709,920 downwards.
TGCTTTTGATTTTTTTTTTTTCGCTTGCTGTTTTAATTTGTCTGAGAAAGTGTCCTTTAAATGCAAAAGAAGACAGGAGGAGATTGTTCCACTTCTCTCACGTGATGCCACCGTTTCCTTCTTCTAAACTTCAATGTTGTTGCTGGCATAAAGCCTGGTCCATGTTCGGGCTGTGAGAGAGAAAAACACCCTCCAGGACATTAATTAAGATCATACTGGCTTGATTTGGGTGAATCTCATAATACAGGTTCTTAAAAAGATCTTAACTTCAGAAATACTACCAACTATAAACTAGTGCTGGGCAATGATTAATCCTCCAAAATAAAAGTTTGTGTACATATACATAGTATATGTGTGTGTACCGTGTATATTTATTATGTATATATAAATACACAAATGCATGTATACATTTAAGAAAAATATGTTGGTAATATATTAAATATATGTTCCTGTGGTAGAGCATTGTGTTAGCAGCGCAAAAGGTCGTGGGTTCAATTCCCAGGAAACACACATACTGACAAAAACATGTACAACCTGACAGTCACTTTGGATAAAAGCGTCTGCTAAATGCATAAATGTAAATTATGAGAATATAAACATATGCATGTAAAAACATTTTCCACATATATACTGTATGTGTGTGTCTTTATGTATACACAGTACACACACATATATTATGTACACAAAACGTTTATTTTGGATGCGCTTAATTGTTGCCAAGCACTACTAAAACACATAAGGATGCTGAAATCTGAGGCTAGAAATGTTTGGAATAGGAACAGAAATAAGTGAGAGATATTCTTCCTCCTCTTGGCAAAAGGTCTCAGTTAAATATTTATTACATGAGTAATAATAACAATAAATAATTTCTTCCAAACAAGTACAAGTAATCACACAACACAAGTCAAGCTAGTGCTGATGAGAAGGTCTCACCTGTTTCAATGGCTTGAGCCTCGCTGCTCTTCCACTGTTCAGCGACATCATTAGCCAGCGGGTCATCAGGGTTCGGAGCGCTTAGTAGAGCCTGGATCGAGAGCAGCACTGTACGGATCTGAAGAGCCGGAGACCATTTATCTACAAGAGAAGAGACAGACATGTGACCATGAGCTCTATAAAGCCTACAGCCCTGTATCTGATACATGAAGAACGTCTCTAAACGATCAACACTTTCAACACTTTGCTGTTAAACCTGTCGCACACTTCTGTCCTCTGACTGGTAGTTCTTTAGTATATTAGTACAAACGTCTACCTTCAGCTCGAGCTTCAAATCTTGACTCTTGGTAATGTATTTTGCCCCGCCCCCAAACATATGATTCGACTATCAGTCGAATATTGACAAGATTCGAAAATTACGATTCGACTATGAAAATACTTAGTCGAGGACATTCCTAGTTTAATATATCCAGATGAACACTTACTGGACTCTCAATCAGCATTGGATTGCATTATATGTTTTATTCATGTAAATATCATCTTGCTAAGACATATTATTGGAGATACAGATTGCTGACTGATCATTTTATGTAAGTATCTGCTAGACTGTTATAAAAGAGTTCGGTAATTTAAATTACAAACATCAGAATTGCATACTTTTTGTTCATATAATTATTAGCATCTGTGACAGAATGCATTTGTTTTTTTTGCTCAGTTTGAGTCTATGAATAAAATTGAGCTGTTTGTCCTCCATATTCTCACTGGATCATATTATATGCACCTTAAAATACTAATATATCAAAAATGATACAAAACATGAAACACATGCACATTTAAATACACTGCTCTATTTAAAAAGAAAATCAAGACTATTTTTCATGTCAGGCTTTACAAATACTATAATCACCTTTCAGGATGTCCAGACAGATCCTGCCCAGTTTGTCCACATTAGGATGGTAGATTTTGGTCATGAATCGGACCTTGGGAGCAGCCATGGGATACTCCTCTGGGAGGAACAGCTCCAGTTTGAACGTCCCGCCCTCAAAGGGCGAATCCTGCGGCCCGGCGATCACCACATGGAAATACCGAGCGTTTCCCTCATCTGGCTCCGCTCTGATTCCAGGCACAGGCTCAGCCAATAAGCGCTGCGTCTCCTGCGAAACACAAGTCATGGGTTCGAATGCATGAACTGAACACATGTAAACCCTGAGCAATGCAAGTCACTTCAGATAGAAACATCTGCCAAATGCATGAATATAAATGTAATGATTACTGATTAACTTTATTTGGTTGCAGTTGCATGAAGGCAAAATGCATTCAGGAAGTACCCGCAGCTGCATTGAATACGTTTGATTGTCCATAAAACACTTTGCCAAAAGGCACTTAATAGCAAGCAAACTGAATACCCACAAGCAGAACGATGTCTAAGTCAGTACTTTTTGTACAAATATTATGTATATTTTTAATGCTCACTTTTCACAATTCATGTTGACTCCTGTCATGTTATCTGACACCAGTTATTTGATTTACTGTATGCCAAAACTGCACATGACTGTAAGTGAACTGTGATTGGTCTGTTTAACTGTCAATCAGACGGTCTCCTCCTGTCTAAGGGGGCGGTTCTTGACCAGAATAAGCTGCAGTGTGGATCAGACATGATGACAATTAAAATTCTGACACGCAAGATTAGAATCGTGTAGGCAAAACGCAAACAGTAGTTTATCTCTGTGTACTTAAAACTCACTAAGCACATATTTACGACACACACTCTAAAGAGTTCATTGATAATCCTCTGCTAACACACACACATTCCCAGTGTTTCCAGATCCGCATCTGTAAACACACCCGGAGTCTCTCAGCGGACGGACGGTTTACAATCCAGAAAGCTCTGCTGCCACTGCTCCATATCGCTCTTTCTATGAAGGCTATTCCCATATATTTGATTCCGTGTTCGTGTTTGAACCCGTGAGCGCGCGGGAGCCTCCCTGCTGCACCGCGAGCTCGGGCCAGCAGCAGCACGTGCCGTTTTCTTTCATTTCTAACGCATTACTTTCGCAGCGCGCACAAATACCGCAACGGAACGCACAAGACAAACATTACGGGAATTATACCTTAATAATCCTGCGGGGCAGTCCAGCCATCTCGTTTTATTAATGCGGTTTGTGCCGTGGCCCGGTCCCTGCTCCTTGCGTTGAGGTTGACAGCGCATGCGCGCAAGTCTTCCGGTTAAAACGTCATCGCCTGCTCTGAATAGGTTTTACGGGAAATGTAGTTTTTCCGAGTGCTAACTATTTTGCGTGCGTGTGCATGTCTTAACCTATGGTCTTAAATGTTTTCCCCTTAAAACACTGTATAATCTTATACATGTATTCTTCTATTCATTTATTATTTGTGTTAATATATTTTAAATACGTTATTTACTTTGTATTGTTCATGTTATGATTATTTTAATTATTATTTTAATTTTTTTACTTTTGTACAGTTCATTTGAGTTGGTATGCATCTGTTGATTATTTTAAACCCCTCATTACGTGTAGCACTTTTAATTGTGGATGACATGTGCTATATAAACTGTCTGTACATACAATCATCTTTATTTTTCAGTATTTACATGCTCATTGTTCGTTCTCATCGTGTTTGTATAGTCTGTGTCGTTGTTGTCTCGTGACACTAAAACAGACTCAAGCACACGCGGCAATAAAAGCTGTTTCTGACTCTTTACACAAGTCAATTATCTATTAAATACACGTTTAACCCAAACTAATGACTTCACAAAAGAGTCGAATGTGTTTTACCACGCTGAGAAAATCAAGAGAAATAAAACATGTGCAATATTTGAATAAACAAATCGCCAGAATTTAATTATGAGCTTCAGTGCTTACATGTTTTACATATTAAATTAATAAGTCAGTCATTTGATTGATACGGTCAACATGAACTATTTTGAATTAGTTTTTATTATATTTTGTTTCTTTTAAATATCTCTTTATAGTTTTCATTCATTTAGAGCTTTAAGTTAAACTACATTATAAATGTTTGTTTATTTGATGTCAATTAAAGTTACAGTTGTATTTCAAATGTAGATGTATTGTATAGTTAATGATAATACACCACACATTAAAGCAACAGCTGAAGGAAGGGTTTATTTGATGACATTAGAGGAGACCGAACGCATCGGGACTATCGGTCTTTGGGTGGATTTGGGTTTCTGCGTCTGGTGTGATACCTGTAACACAAACACAAACCAGGTCATTCAACTGAACCCAGGCAGAAGCTGTTGTTTTGTCCAGTAGAGAAAGCAAACTCACTGTCCGACGGGGTACCAGCGGTGTTTGGTGGTGTAAAACATCTTACTGAGCTCCTCTATGGTCGGGGCCTGTTTGTGATTTAACACCTCTTTACCGAGTCGGTCTTTGAGCACCTGCTCGTGCGTCTCTGCATGACCACTGACAGCGTCTGTCCGGACCATCGGCTACAAGAAACACACACTTATACACAACATCGTCTTCTGCACCTTCACACAGCATCATACACACCTGTGTGAGTTCATAGGGCACGTCTTCTGTCGGATGATAACACACTATTGTGTTTCCATCAGATGTCACTGCGATTTCCACATTACTGAAACAGAAACATGCATAAAACAACACAATGACAGTGTATCTGATATGGGTGAGGTCTGACACAATAACTGCAAATGCATCACAGTAACTGAACACTTAAGTGTGCATTTATCAAGACATTATGCATGCATTATTTGGAAACACTGACCTGTTGTCGTTAACGGGTGAACCGCTGACAGTAGATTTGTTGTGAGATGACAGAAAAGTTCCTGCTGAAATCAAAAAACGTTTTGTTATAATCTCTGGGTTGAAAGTAAAAACATAGAAGCCAAAACAGCCCAAAATCACTCATTCATAAGGTCAGAAATGCTGTAGGTTATACAGTCCTACACTCTGGCTGTGTTTGCAACACATTTACAGAAGATACGCGTACATATTCATATTATTTATAACCAACACGTGACTGTTTTTCATTATGAGAGCTCACCTCTGAATCGTGTAATATTTCTGCTGGTGTTAACACGATTAAACAGGTTAGCCAGTCTGCTGATGTGACCCGACGCCATGCTTCCCGCTAATAGAACCGAATCAGCTGAAGCGAAACGGAAGGCTAGACGAACAAACACACGTTTTGAAACGTTTTCGGACTATATTAATACGTTTTTTTTAGTTCCGTTGTTATAATCCGAATTGTCTAGAAATTCGATTTAGAATATGCCCTGTTTTTTAAAGGAAGTTCAACGAGGAATTGGGTTTTTGAACGTTAGAGCGCCCTCTAGCGGAACTGTCGCAGGCAGTGCGCCACACAAATATTCCTCCGGGTAGGAAACAATCGGCCGTTCAGGTCCTTTATTTAATCAATAAAAAACATATTGTTTACAGATAAAATACAATGGTGTCTTGCAGCACCTCGCAGCCCACTAGGAGGAAGCGTAACACGCGTTTAAACACGCGTTTAAAGGGGCAAAAAATAACCTTATCAACAGCAGCAGTACCGCATTACGCCACTGGAGGGCAGCGAGACGACACCATAGAGATCGTTTTAATCAAAAGGATCAAATAAAATCATGGATAAAATAAAGTTGAATCATTAGGATAAAACAAAAGCATGAAGCCAGTTAGTTTTTACCCAAAAATTATTAAAGAAAGTATTTTAAAGGGGCAAAAAATAAACGTATCAACAGCAGCAGTACCGCATTACGCCACTGGAGGGCAGCGAGACGACACCATAGAGATCGTTTTAATCAAAAGGATCAAATAAAATCATGGATAAAATAAATTTGAATCATTAGGATAAAATAAAATCACAAAGCCAGTTAGTTTTTACCCAAAATGTATTAAAGAAAGTATTTTAAAGGGGCAAAAAATAAACTTATCAACAGCAGCAGTACCGCATTACGCCACTGGAGGGCAGCGAGACGACACCATAGAGATCGTTTTAATCAAAAGGATCAAATAAAATCATGGATATAATAAAATGTATTCATTAGGATAAAATAAAATCACAAAGCCAATTCGTTTTAACTAACATTTATGAAGGATAATATTTTAAAGGGGCAATAAATAAACGTATCAACAGCAGCAGTACCGCATTACGCCACTGGAGGGCAGCGAGACGACACCATAGAGATCGTTTTAATCAAAAGGATCAAATAAAATCATGGATAAAATAAAGTTGAATCATTAGGATAAAACAAAAGCATGAAGCCAGTTAGTTTTTACCCAAAAATTATGAAAGATAATATTTTAAAGGGGCAAAAAATAAACGTATCAACAGCAGCAGTACCGCATTACGCCACTGGAGGGCAGCGAGACGACACCATAGAGATCGTTTTAATCAAAAGCATCAAATAAAATCATAGATAAATTAAAATGTATTCATTAGGATAAGATAAAATCAAAAAGCCAGTTAGTTTTTACCAAAAATTATTAAAGAAAGTATTTTAAAGGGGCAAAAAATAAACGTATCAACAGCAGCAGTACCGCATTACGCCACTGGAGGGCAGCGAGACGACACCATAGAGATCGTTTTAATCAAAAGGATCAAATAAAATCATGGATAAAATAAAGTTGAATCATTAGGATAAAACAAAAGCATGAAGCCAATTAGTTTTAACTAACATTTATGAAAGATAATATTATAAAGGGGCAAAAAATTAATTATCAACAGCAGCAGTACCGCATTACGCCACTGGAGGGCAGCGAGACGACACCATAGAGATAGTTTTAATCAAAAGGATCAAATAAAATCATGGATAAAATAAATTTGAATCATTAGGATAAAATAAAATCACAAAGCCAGTTAGTTTTTACCCAAAATGTATTAAAGAAAGTATTTTAAAGGGGCAAAAATAAACTTATCAACAGCAGCAGTACCGCATTACGCCACTGGAGGGCAGCGAGACGACACCATAGAGATCGTTTTAATCAATCATTTATGGAAACAGTTGTTTTCAGAACTGATCAGTTTGGAATCATTAAATGGTGACAGACATAACTTTGAAATACAGAGTAAGACAAATGCCTTGGATTCCAAAGTTTTATATTGGAAATGATTTATCATAATTATTTATACACTTCTTTAAAAGAAGAAATATGGAGACATTTCAATCATCATTGATATTCCCCTCAAAGGAAAGCAGCTTCAAACATTTGTCAAAGACAGCAAAGTTCTGATATCAGCACATATACATCAGAAGATATCTTTTCAAAAGATCAATCTGTTCTGTATATTGACAGATGCTGTTCATATTCATTATGAAGCACTGATCCATGATTCTGTGTCTTCTGTGCATCGATGATTCAGTCTTGCATTATGCAGGTGGTTATGAGGCGCCCATGTCACTGCCGGACGCCTCCGGATACTGTATTCGCCACCAAACGCTCCCGGCTGCCAAAACCTCAGTGACTGAGATACAACAGATTATAGTTAACATCACATCACACACACACGTACAGATAGACACGCACACACAGACAGACATATACACATACACACACACACACACACACACACACAGACAATCACACACACACACACACAATATAGACACGCACAGACAG
>CM050432.1:9694402-9702261 GCA_027564155.1 Gymnocypris eckloni scoliostomus | reverse complement strand
AGTAAACAGTATACAAAAAGTGTTATAGCATTTGCTTTTCTATAATTAGTAACAGATTGGTAAATGCTATAATATTTTCTCATTTACAGATCAGATATAAGGTATTTAATTTCACAAACCTTCCCACTGCACAAACTTCAGAAACTTTCATAAATGAAAGGGGGTCACTTACCGAAGTCTGTGATCCAGATGGCCACTTTCTCGTGAGGTTGTTGAGAATCATGATGATGATGAAGCTGATGATGGAGGCTGTGATGGGCGTGGCCATCTGAGGGTGACATACTCTTTGAATGGCTCCAACTCAGTATTCATCGGGTCATTTCGCAGCTTCACAGAGAAAATTATGAACATCGACAGACGGTACACGATCACGCCGACCACAAACGCTACTTGATCCAACAGAACCTACCATTAAAAGCATCGAGACAGAACAGAACATTTTTAAAAGAGCAAAAAAATAAACGTAGCCAACAGCGGCAGTGCCGCATTACGCCGCTGGAGAGGGCAATGAGACGACATATTACTCCCCTCGAGTTGAATCAAAGGCTCAGGTCGTTCTTGGTTTTAACAGACATTTATTTGAACACGAGTCTGTAGTATTCTACACTTACATCTCTTTTATGTACAACAATGCCGTCAAGAACTACGAGAAAGGAAATACATAAGCTTAAATTAACCCTCTAAAAGTGGTGTTTACACATAATAATAAACAGAAAAACTACATGCCAAAACGAATAAATAAAGGTACACATTCAACACGTAAGAAAAATACATAATTGGCTAATTACACATTAACACACGGTCACGTTAACTTACACTGTATTCACATGCAGGCAAAGCAATTAACCGCGATAAAACACATTGGCGCTTTAACTCCAAAGAGGAATAAAGCTTGGTGGATTTACAGTTTCTTCTTAAACAAAAAACCAATATAACTTCTTACAGGGCGTAACTCTTACAGACATGTTGCGAGTGCAGCCTTACTCGTGACGCTATTCTACTTGTAGTGCACCAGATAAATATCCTGATAGCAACAATTAAATAATTCCCCGAGCTAAACAAAAGAAATAGGGTTCCCCTTTCCTATGGCCGTTTTACCGCGATCCGCCGACCACCGGCGCTAATATGACAGAACCTACAACAAAAGCATCGAACAGACAGATATTAATAAGGAGCAAAAAGATATATGGTATTTATTCTAATGATTACGCCACTGGAGGGCTGAACATTTTAACCCCTGTATTGAATCAAAGGCTCAGGTCGTTTAACCGTTTTAAAGTGCATATTATGGACACTGCAATATATTCTAAGGGAAGTTGCCTCTTTTATGTCCCATAATGCCAAATCAGAACACGAGGAAATACATAGAGATCGTTAAATTAATTAAAAGGATCAAATATAATCATGGATATAATAAATGCCGTATTCGTGGCGAATAAATAAATCACAAAGCCAGTTAGAAAATACACTTTTACGGCTAAAATGCATTAACACACGGTCACGTATTACACATTAAAGGGCAAAAAAGCAATAAACGTATCAACAACAGCAGTACCGCATTGGCGCTTTTACTGGAGGGAGCAGCGAGACGACACCATAGAGATCGTTGGGTTAATCAATCATTCTTATAAAAACGGTTGTAACTTCTTACAGGCGTAACTCTTACAGATCAGTTTGGAAGCGCCTCGTGGCGCTATTAAGTAGTGACACGGAACATAACTTTGAAATACAGAATTAACAAATGCCTTGGATTCAAAAGGAAATAGGTTCCCCCTTTTATATTGGAAATGATTTATCGAATAATATGACATGGTTATACACTTCTTTAAAAGAAGAAATATGGAACATTTCAATCATCTGAACATTGATATTCCCCTGAGCCTTTTAACCGTAAAGTGCGGCTTCAAACATTTGTCAAAGACAGCAGAGTTCTGATATCCAGCACATATACATCAGAAGATATCTTTTAATCAAAAGATCAATCTGAATAAAAATCTGTAAAATATTGACAGATAGTATTCATATTCATTATGAAGCACTGATCCATGATTCTGTGTAAACTTCTTTGCATCGATGATTCAGTCTTGCATTATGGGGCAAAATAAGGTTGGTTATGAAGGCGTCCCCTCATGTCACTGCGGACTCCGGATACTGAGATTCGACACCATAGAGATCGTTTTAATCCAGCTGCCAAATAAAATCATGGATAAAATAAAATGTATTCATTAGGAACACACACACACACGCACAGATAGACATGCACGCACAGACAGACAGACAGACAGACAGACAGACACACACACACACACACACAATCAGACACAGACACACGCACGCACAGACAGACATGCGTGCACACACACACACACACACACGCGCACGCACGCACAGATAGACACACGCACAGACAGACAGACACACACACCCACACACGCACGCACAGATAGACACGCGCACAGACAGACACACACAGACACACACACCCACACACGCACGCAGATAGAAACGCGCACAGACAGACAGACAGACACAGACACAGACAGACAGATAGACACGCGCACAGACAGACAGACACACACAGACACACACACACACACACACCCACAGATAGACACGTGCACAGACACACAGACAGACATGCGCACACACACACACACACACACACACACACACGCTTGAGATTCACACCTGCAGCGACATCGCTGATGTCCCAGACACGCAGCCCGTCCTTCTGTCCTCCAAGCGAGAGGAACGGCAGATCTGGACAACAGGAGCTGCAGAACAAAACGCCTGACAGAGAGACAGTCGGCGTTACAAAGCCGCTTCCACGCGGTGAGGCGCTCGTGTGTCAGATCGCACCATCTTCATGTCTCTGGAGTGGATCAGAGTGGGTTTGTCTCCCATGATGTCCCAGATCTTCACGTGCTTGTCTGCTGAAGACGTGACCAGACAGCCGCGGATCTGACTGCTCAGATCCATCCCTGAGAAAACATCACGACGGCATTATCATCAGAGACAGCGTTACCGATACACCATTACACTTTTTATTATTACAGAATAATTCATGTTGCTTTCATTTTAATTGCATTCATTCATTTAGTTTTAGTTATTTTAGTACATCAACTGAAATCAAATGATAATTTGAAATGAAATAAGCTGAAATATTTGTTACAAAATCTACAAGATTTATCAAGGTTTACACAAATACATGAAGTGTTTTCAACACTGATATAAATGAGAAATGTTTCTCGAGCAGCAAATCAGTATATGATAATGATTTCTGAAGAATCATGTGACACTGAAGACAAATTCAGCTTTGATCGCAGAAATCAATTATATTTGACTATTTATTCACATAGAACAGTTAATTGAAATTGTACAAATATTTCCCAATTTTTCTGTATTTTTGATCAAATAAACACAGCCCTTGGCGAGTAGTAGAGCCTTCTTTCAATCAGTACCTTATCTGTGTGTTTGGTGAGGGTGCGCTGGTTTTCCCTTCCCCATATCCCACAGGATCACCGACTCATCCATGAGCCGCTCGCTAGAACATTCCTGCACCAGAAACACTCATCAGACTCAGAAAAGCATCAGCTCTTCAGAAACACTCAGCGATCTCACCTGACCAGTCTGTTCCAGGACAGATCCAGTACAGCATCCGTGTGTCCGTCGATGGGTTCAGCCGCCTTCAGAACACAAACACATTACACTTCTGAACCACGAAATCACTCCAACATCTAATGACCCTTACAAGAGCAGCTTTCACAATGCTACATTACACATTAATGACCATTTAAGCGACTGGAGTACAAACAAGCACCTTCTTCTTCTTCTTCTTCTTGCTGCCGAGTGAGAAGGCCGCTCCAAACAGTCCACAACATCCAGATCCCAGACGTCCAATCACAGGCGTCCATGTTCCCTACGCGTAATTCCCTGCAGCACAACACAGCAACAAACCCTACTGCCTTTTTATTTGAGTCTTTATTTTATTAAAGGCAACAGTCTTTTTTTGTGGTTTTAGTTCTAATTAATTACAATAATAATAATAATAATAATAATAATAATTATTATATGAAATCACAAGAACAAATGGAGAAATATTTAAAAAAAGGACAAATTTAGCTTAAAAAAAAAAAAACTCAAATGTAATAAAAATAAATTAAATCTAGAAATATTAATGTTCCGGCATTAGGCGATAAGTCTGAAGCAGGACTTTTATTTTGACAGTGCTACTGTCTCTGTTGAATAGTTCAGACTAATACATTATTACAGAACTTTAAACAAAGTAAACAGTATACAAAAAAGTGTTATAGCATTTGCTTTTCTATAATTAGTAACAGATTGGTAAATGCAATAATATTTTCTCATTTACTAATCAGATATAAGGTATTTAATTTCACAAACACTGCACAAACTTCAGAAACTTTCATAAATAAAAGGGGGTCACTTACCGAAGTCTGTGATCCAGATGGCCACTTTCTCGTAGAGGTTGTTGAGAATCATGATGATGATGAAGCTGATGATGGAGGCTGTGATGGACGTGGCCATCTGAGGGGTGACATACTCTTTGAATGGCTCCAACTCCTTAGTATTCATCAGATCATTTCGCAGCTTCACAGAGAAAATTATGAACATCGACAGACGGTACACGATCACGCCGACCACCGACGCTATGATCAACAGAACCTACAACAAAAGCATCAGACAGACAGACATTTTAAAGGAGCAAAAAATAAACGTATCAACAGCAGCAGTACCGCATTACGCCACTGGAGGGCAATGAGACGACACTGTTACTCCCCTCGAGTTGAATCAAAGGCTCAGGTCGTTCTTGGTTTTAACAGACATTTATTTGGACACGAGTCTGTAGTATTCTACACTTGCATCTCTTTTATGTCCCAACAATGCCGTCAGAACTACGAAAGGAAATACATAAACTTAAATGAACCCTCTAAAAGTGGTGTTTACACATAATAATAAACGAAAAATACATGCAAAACGAATAAATAAAGTGCACATTCAACACGTAAGAAAATACACTTAATTGGCTAATTATACATTAACAAACGGTCACGTTACTTACACATGTTCACATACGGCAAAGCAATTAACACGATAAAACACATACCTCATTGGCCGCTTTAACTCAAGAGGAATAAACTTGGTGGGTTACAGTTTCTTCTTAAACAAAAAACCAATATAACTTCTTACAGGCGTAACTCTTACAGACATGTTACTAGTGCAGCGCCTCGTGACGCTATTCTACTTGTAGTGCACCGGAACAAATATCCTGATAGCAACAATTAAATAATTCCCAAGCTAAACAAAAGAGAAATAGGTTCCCCCTTTCCTATGGTTTTAGTTTAATAATATGAAATGAATTGACATGTATTAATAAAAAATATATATTTCTTATTTATTCTAATGATTACTCTGAACATTTGAACTTTGTATTGACCTTTTAACTGTAAAGTGCATATTATGAACTGCAATATATAAGAGTTGCCTCTGATGGCAGCTACAGACACCATAGAGATCGTTTTAATCAAAAGGATCAAATAAAATCATGGATAAAATAAAGTTGAATCATTAGGATAAAACAAAAGCATGAAGCCAATTAGTTTTAACTAACATTTATGAAAGATAATATTTTAAAGGGGCAAAAAAATAAAATTATCAACAGCAGCAGTACCACATTACGCCACTGGAGGGCAGCGAGACGACACCATAGATATCGTTTTAATCAAAAGGATCAAATAAAATCATGGATATAATAAAATGTATTCATTAGGATAAAATAAAATCACAAAGTCAATTCGTTTTTTTACTAACATTAATAAAAGATGATATTTTAAAGGAGCAAAAAATAAACGTATCAACAGCAGCAGTACCGCATTACGCCACTGGAGGGCATCGAGACGACACCATAGAGATCGTTTTAATCAAAAGGATCAAATAAAATCATGGATAAAATAAAGTTGAATCATTAGGATAAAATAAAATCACAAAGCCAGTTAGTTTTTACCAAAATGTATTAAAGAAAGTATTTTAAAGGAGCAAAAAATAAAACTTATCAACAGCAGCAGTACCGCATTACGCCACTGGAGGGCAGCGAGACGACACCATAGAGATCGTTTTAATCAAAAGGATCAAATAAAATCATGGATAAAATAAAGTTGAATCATTAGGATAAAATAAAATCACAAAGCCAGTTAGTTTTTACCAAAATGTATTAAAGAAAGTATTTTAAAGGAGCAAAAAATAAACTTATCAACAGCAGCAGTACCGCATTACGCCACTGGAGGGCAGCGAGACGACACCATAGAGATCGTTTTAATCAAAAGGATCAAATAACATCATGGATAAAATAAAATGTATTCATTAGGATAAAATAAAATCACAAAGCCAGTTAGTTTTTTACTAACATTTATGAAAGATAATATTTTAAAGGAGCAAAAAATAAACGTATCAACAGCAGCAGTACCGCATTACGCCACTGGAGGGCAGCGAGACGACACCATAGAGATCGTTTTAATCAAAAGGATCAAATAAAATCATGGATAAAATAAAATGTATTCATTAGGATAAAATAAATCACAAAGCCAGTTAGTTTTTTACTAACATTTATGAAAGATAATATTTTAAAGGAGCAAAAAATAAATTATCAACAGCAGCAGTACCGCATTACGCCACTGGAGGGCAGCGAGACGACACCATAGAGATCGTTTTAATCAAAAGGATCAAATAAAATCATGGATAAAATAAAGTTGAATCATTAGGATAAAACAAAAGCATGAAGCCAGTTAGTTTTTACCCAAAAATTATTAAAGAAAGTATTTTAAAGGGGCAAAAATAAACGTATCAACAGCAGCAGTACCGCATTACGCCACTGGAGGGCAGCGAGACGACACCATAGAGGTCGTTTTAATCAAAAGGATCAAATAAAATCATGGATAAAATAAAGTTGAATCATTAGGATAAACAAAAGCATGAAGCCAGTTAGTTTTTACCCAAAAATTATTAAAGAAAGTATTTTAAAGGTGCAAAAAATAAATTATCAACAGCAGCAGTACCGCATTACGCCACTGGAGGGCAGCGAGACGACACCATAGAGATCGTTTTAATCAAAAGGATCAAATAAAATCATGGATATAATAAAATGTATTCATTAGGATAAAATAAAATCACAAAGCCAATTCGTTTTTTTACTAACATTAATAAAATATGATATTTTAAAGGAGCAAAAAATAAACTTATCAACAGCAGCAGTACCGCATTACGCCACTGGAGGGCAGCGAGACGACACCATAGAGATCGTTTTAATCAAAAGGATCAAATAAAATCATGGATAAAATAAAATGTATTCATTAGGATAAAATAAAGTTGAATCATTAGGATAAAATAAAATCACAAAGCCAGTTAGTTTTTACCAAAATGTATTAAAGAAAGTATTTTAAAGGGGCAAAAAATAAACTTATCAACAGCAGCAGTACCGCATTACGCCACTGGAGGGCAGCGAGACGACACCATAGAGATCGTTTTAATCAAAAGGATCAAATAAAATCATGGATAAAATAAAGTTGAATCATTAGGATAAAATAAAATCACAAAGCCAGTTAGTTTTTACCAAAATGTATTAAAGAAAGTATTTTAAAGGAGCAAAAAATAAAACTTATCAACAGCAGCAGTACCGCATTACGCCACTGGAGGGCAGCGAGACGACACCATAGAGATCGTTTTAATCAAAAGGATCAAATAACATCATGGATCAAATAAAATGTATTCATTAGGATAAAATAAAATCACAAAGCCAGTTAGTTTTTTACTAACATTTATGAAAGATAATATTTTAAAGGAGC
>CM050432.1:9644402-9689402 GCA_027564155.1 Gymnocypris eckloni scoliostomus | reverse complement strand
ACAACACAGCAACAAACCCTGCATGACACTGAGAAACACTGCCTTTTATTTGAGTCTTTATTTTATTAAAGGCAACAGTCTTTTTTTGTGGTTTTAGTTCTAATTAATTACAATAATAATAATAATTAATTATTATTATTATATGAAATCACAAGAACAAATGGAGAAATATTTAAAAAAAAGGACAAATTTAGCTTAAAAAAAAAAAAACTCAAATGTAATAAAAATAAATTAAGGATCAAATAAAATCATGGATAAAATAAATTTGAATCATTAGGATAAAATAAAATCACAAAGCCAGTTAGTTTTTACCAAAATGTAACATTGGTAAAGATAATATTTTAAAGCAAAAATAAATATCAACAGCAGCAGTACTTCACGCCACTGGAGGGCAGCGAGACGACACCATAGAGATCGTTTTAATCAAAAGGATCAAATAAAATCATGGATATAATAAAATGTATTCATTAGGATAAAATTATGAAATCGACAAAAGCCACCACCGACGATTTTTTACTAACATTAATAAAAGATTATACATTTTAAAGGAGCAAAAATAATTATCAACAGCAGCAGTACCGCATTACGCCACTGGAGGGCAGCGAGACGACACCATAGAGATCGTTTTAATCAAAAGGATCAAATAAAATCATGGATAAAATAAATTTGAATCATTAAGATAAAATAAAATCACAAAGCCAATTCGTTTTTTTACTAACATTAATAAAAGATGATATTTTAAAGGGGCAAAAAATAAATTATCAACAGCAGCAGTACCGCATTACGCCACTGGAGGGCAGCGAGACGACACCATAGAGGTCGTTTTAATCAAAAGGATCAAATAAAATCATGGATAAAATAAATTTGAATCATTAGGATAAAATAAAATCACAAAGCCAGTTAGTTTTTACCCAAAATGTATTAAAGAAAGTATTTTAAAGGGGCAAAAAATAAACGTATCAACAGCAGTACCGCATTACGCCACTGGAGGGCAGACGACACCATAGAGATCGTTTTAATCAAAAGGATCAAAATAAAATCATGGATAAAATAAAGTTGAATCATTAGGATAAAATAAAATACAAAGCCAGTTAGTTTTACCCAAAATTATTAAAGAAAGTATTTTAAAGGGCAAAAATAAATTATCAACAGCAGCAGTACCGCATTACGCCACTGGAGGGCAGCGAGACGACACCATAGAGATCGTTTTTAATCAAAAGGATCAAATAAAATCATGGATAAAATAAATGAATTCATTAGGATAAAATAAAATCACAAAGCCAGTTAGTTTTACCCAAAATGTATTAAAGAAAGTATTTTAAAGGGCAAAAATAAACTTATCAACAGCAGCAGTACCGCATTACGCCACTGGAGGGCAGCGAGACGACACCATAGAGATCGTTTTAATCAAAAGGATCAAATAAAATCATGGATATAATAAAATGTATTCATTAGGATAAAATAAAATCACAAAGCCAGTTTTTTTACCAACATGTAATAAAAGATGATATTTTAAAGGAGCAAAAAATAAATTATCAACAGCAGCAGTACCGCATTACGCCACTGGAGGGCAGCGAGACGACACCATAGAGATCGTTTTAATCAAAAGGATCAAATAAAATCATGGATAAAATAAATTTGAATCATTAGGATAAAATAAAATCACATGAAGCCAGTTAGTTTTTACCCAAAATTATTAAAGAAAGTATTTTAAAGGGCAAAAATAAACTTATCAACAGCAGCAGTACCGCATTACGCCACTGGAGGGCAGCGAGACGACACCATAGAGATCGTTTTAATCAAAAGGATCAAATAAAATCATGGATAAAATAAATTTGAATCATTAGGATAAAATAAAATCACAAAGCCAATTAGTTTTTACCCAACATTAATAAAAGATGATATTTTAAAGGGGCAAAAAATAAATTATCAACAGCAGCAGTACCGCATTACGCCACTGGAGGGCAGCGAGACGACACCATAGAGATCGTTTTAATCAAAAGGATCAAATAAAATCATAGATAAAATACATTTGAATCATTAGGATAAAATAAAAACATGAAGCCAATTCGTTTTTTACTAACATTAATGAAAGATGATATTTTAAAGGGGCAAAAAAATAAACGTATCAACAGCAGCAGTACCGCATTACGCCACTGGAGGGCAGCGAGACGACACCATAGAGATCGTTTTAATCAAAAGGATCAAATAAAATCATGGATAAAATAAAATGTATTCATTAGGATAAAATAAAATCACAAAGCCAGTTAGTTTTTACCCAAAATGTATTAAAGAAAGTATTTTAAAGGAGCAAAAAATAAACGTATCAACAGCAGCAGTACCGCATTACGCCACTGGAGGGCAGCGAGACGACACCATAGAGATCGTTTTAATCAAAAGGATCAAATAAAATCATGGATAAAATAAATTTGAATCATTAGGATAAAATAAAATCACAAAGCCAGTTAGTTTTTACCCAAAATGTATTAAAGAAAGTATTTTAAAGGGGCAAAAAATAAATTATCAACAGCAGCAGTACCGCATTACGCCACTGGAGGGCAGCGAGACGACACCATAGAGATCGTTTTAATCAAAAGGATCAAATAAAATCATGGATAAAATAAAATGTATTCATTAGGATAAAATAAAAACACAAAGCCAATTAGTTTTTTACTAACATTAATGAAAGATGATATTTTAAAGGAGCAAAAAATAAACGTATCAACAGCAGCAGTACCGCATTACGCCACTGGAGGGCAGCGAGACGACACCATAGAGATCGTTTTAATCAATCATTTATAAAAACAGTTGTTTTCAGAACTGATCAGTTTGGAATCATTAAATGGTGACAGACATAACTTTGAAATACAGAGTAAGACAAATGCCTTGGATTCCAAAGTTTTATATTGGAAATGATTTATCATAATTATTTATACACTTCTTTAAAAGAAGAAATATGGAGACATTTCAATCATCATTGATATTCCCCTCAAAGGAAAGCAGCTTCAAACATTTGTCAAAGACAGCAAAGTTCTGATATCAGCACATATACATCAGAAGATATCTTTTCAAAAGATCAATCTGTTCTGTATATTGACAGATGCTGTTCATATTCATTATGAAGCACTGATCCATGATTCTGTGTCTTCTGTGCATCGATGATTCAGTCTTGCATTATGCAGGTGGTTATGAGGCGTCCATGTCACTGCCGGACGCTCCGGATACTGTATTCGCCACCAAACGTTCCCGGCTGCCAAAAACCTCAGTGACTGGAGATACAACAGATTACAGTTAACATCACACACACACACAGATAGACACGCGCACACACAGACAGACAGACAGACAGACATACACACACACACACACACACACACACACACACGCACATATAGACACGTGCACAGACAGACAGATATGCGCACACACACACACACAGACAGACACGCACACACAGATAGACACGCGCACAGACACACAGACAGACACAGACACACAGACAGACACAGACACACACGCACAGATAGACACGCGCACAGACAGACAGACAGACACACACACACACGCACAGATAGACACGCGCACAGACAGACAGACAGACAGACAGACACACACACACACACACAGATAGACACACGCACAATCAGACACAGACACACACGCACGCACGCACAGACAGACATGCGTGCACACACACACACACACACACACACACACACACACGCACGCACGCACAGATAGACACACGCACAGACAGACAGACACACACACCCACACACGCACGCACAGATAGACACGCGCACAGACAGACACACAGACACACACACCCACACACGCACGCACAGATAGAAACGCGCACAGACAGACAGACAGACACAGACACAGGCACAGATAGACACGCGCACAGACAGACAGACACACACAGACACACACACACACACCCACACGCACGCACAGATAGACACGTGCACAGACACACAGACAGACATGCGCACACACACACACACACACACACACACACGCTTGAGATTCACACCTGCAGCGACATCGCTGATGTCCCAGACACGCAGCCCGTCCTTCTGTCCTCCAAACGCATAGAGGAACGGCAGATCTGGACAACAGGAGCTGCAGAACAAAACGCCCTGACAGAGAGACAGTCGCGTTACAAAGCCGCTTCCACGCGGTGAGACGCTCGTGTGTCAGATACGCACCATCTTCATGTCTCTGGAGTGGATCAGAGTGGGTTTGTCTCCCATGATGTCCCAGATCTTCACGTGCTTGTCTGCTGAAGACGTGACCAGACAGCCGCGGATCTGACTGCTCAGATCCATCCCTGAGAAAACATCACGACGGCATTATCATCAGAGACAGCGTTACCGATACACCATTACACTTTTTATTATTACAGAATAATTCATGTTGCTTTCATTTTAATTGCATTCATTCATTTAGTTTTAGTTATTTTAGTACATCAACTGAAATCAAATGATAATTTGAAATGAAATAAGCTGAAATATTTGTTACAAAATCTACAAGATTTATCAAGGTTTACACAAATACATGAAGTGTTTTCAACACTGATATAAAAGAGAAATGTTTCTCGAGCAGCAAATCAGTATATGATAATGATTTCTGAAGAATCATGTGACACTGAAGACAAATTCAGCTTTGATCGCAGAAATCAATTATATTTGACTATTTATTCACATAGAACAGTTCATTGAAATTGTACAAATATTTCCCAATTTTTCTGTATTTTTGATCAAATAAACACAGCCCTTGGCGAGTAGTAGAGCCTTCTTTCAATCAGTACCTTATCTGTGTGTTTGGTGAGGGTCGCCGCTGGTTTTCCCTTCCCCATATCCCACAGGATCACCGACTCATCCGCAGACGCGCTCGCTAGAACATTCCTGCACCAGAAACACTCATCAGACTCAGAAAAGCATCAGCTCTTCAGAAACACTCAGCGATCTCACCTGACCAGTCTGTTCCAGGACAGATCCAGTACAGCATCCGTGTGTCCGTCGATGGGTTCAGCCGCCTTCAGAACACAAACACATTACACTTCTGAACCACGAAATCACTCCAACATCTAATGACCCTTACAAAGAGCAGCTTTCACAATGCTACATTACACATTAATGACCATTTAAGCGACTGGAGTACAAACAAGCACCTTCTTCTTCTTCTTCTTCTTCTTGCTGCCGAGTGAGAAGGCCGGCTCCAAACAGTCCACAACATCCAGATCCCAGACGTCAATCACAGGCGTCATGTTCCCTACGGCCGCGTAATTCCCTGCAGCACAACACAGCAACAAACCCTGCATGACACGGAGAAACACTGCCTTTTATTTGAGTCTTTATTTTATTAAAAGCAACAGGTTTTTTTTGTGGTTTTAGTTTTAATTAATTACAATTAATAATAATAATTATATTATATGAAATCACAAGAACAAATGGAAAAATATTTTAAAAAAGGACAAATTTAGCTTAAAAAAAACATCTCAAATGTAATAAAAATAAATTAAATCTAGAAATATTAATGTTCCGGCATTAGGCGATAAGTCTGAAGCAGGACTTTTATTTTGACAGTGCTACTGTCTCTGTTGAATAATTCAGACTAATACATTATTACAGAACTTTAAACAAAGTAAACAGTATACAAAAAAGTGTTATAGCATTTGCTTTTCTATAATTAGTAACAGATTGGTAAATGCTATAATATTTTCTCATTTACAGACCAGATATAAGGTATTTAATTTCACAAACCTTCCCACTGCACAAACTTCAGAAACTTTCATAAATGAAAGGGGGTCACTTACCGAAGTCTGTGATCCAGATGGCCACTTTCTCGTAGAGGTTGTTGAGAATCATGATGATGATGAAGCTGATGATGGAGGCTGTGATGGACGTGGCCATCTGAGGGGTGACATACTCTTTGAATGGCTCCAACTCCTTAGTATTCATCAGATCATTTCGCAGCTTCACAGAGAAAATTATGAACATCGACAGACGGTACACGATCACGCCGACCACCGACGCTATGATCAACAGAACCTACAACAAAAGCATCAGACAGACAGATATTTTAAAGGAGCAAAAAATAAACGTATCAACAGCAGCAGTACCGCATTACGCCACTGGAGGGCAATGAGACGACACTGTTACTCCCCTCGAGTTGAATCAAAGGCTCAGGTCGTTCTTGGTTTTAACAGACATTTATTTGGACACGAGTCTGTAGTCTCTAAAAGTGGTGTTTACACGTAATAATAAACGAAAAATACATGCAAAACGAATAAATAAAGTGCACATTCAACACGTAAGAAAATACACTTAATTGGCTAATTATACATTAACACACGGTCACGTTACTTACACATGTTCACATACGGCAAAGCAATTAACACGATAAAACACATACCTCATTGGCCGCTTTAACTCAAGAGGAATAAACTTGGTGGGTTACAGTTTCTTCTTAAACAAAAAACCAATATAACTTCTTACAGGCGTAACTCTTACAGACATGTTACTAGTGCAGCGCCTCGTGACGCTATTCTACTTGTAGTGCACCGGAACAAATATCCTGATAGCAACAATTAAATAATTCCCAAACTAAACAAAAGAGAAATAGGTTCCCCTTTCCTATGGTTTTAGTCGAATAATATGACATGAATGGACATGTATTAATAAAAAAGATATATTAATTATTTATTCTAATGATTACTCTGAACATTTTAACTATGTATTGACCTTTTAACCGTAAAGTGCATATTATGAACTGCAATATATAAGAGTTGCCTCTGATGTCAGCTACAGACACCATAGAGATCATTTTAATTAAAAGGATCAAATATAATCATGGATATAATAAAATGTATTCATTAGGATAAAATAAAATCACAAAGCCAATTCGTTTTTTTACTAACATTAATAAAAGATGATATTTTAAAGGAGCAAAAAATAAACGTATCAACAGCAGCAGTACCGCATTACGCCACTGGAGGGCAGCGAGACGACACCATAGAGATCGTTTTAATCAAAAGGATAAAATAAAATCATGGATAAAATAAAATGTATTCATTAGGATAAAATAAAATCACAAAGCCAGTTAGTTTTTACCAAAATGTATTAAAGAAAGTATTTTAAAGGAGCAAAAAATAAACGTATCAACAGCAGCAGTACCGCATTACGCCACTGGAGGGCAGCGAGACGACACCATAGAGATCGTTTTAATCAAAAGGATAAAATAAAATCATGGATAAAATAAAATGTATTCATTGGGATAAAATAAATCACAAAGCCAGTTAGTTTTTTACTAACATTTATGAAAGATAATATTTTAAAGGAGCAAAAAATTAATTATCAACAGCAGCAGTACCGCATTACGCCACTGGAGGGCAGCGAGACGACACCATAGAGATCGTTTTAATCAAAAGGATCAAATAAAATCATGGATAAAATAAAATGTATTCATTAGGATAAAATAAAATCACAAAGCCAGTTAGTTTTTACCAAAATGTATTAAAGAAAGTATTTTAAAGGGCAAAAATAAACTTATCAACAGCAGCAGTACCGCATTACGCCACTGGAGGGCAGCGAGACGACACCATAGAGATCGTTTTAATCAAAAGGATCAAATAAAATCATGGATAAAATAAAATGTATTCATTAGGATAAAATAAATCACAAAGCCAGTTAGTTTTTACCAAACATGTATTAAAGAAAGTATTTTAAAGGAGCAAAAATAAACGTATCAACAGCAGCAGTACCGCATTACGCCACTGGAGGGCAGCGAGACGACACCATAGAGATCGTTTTAATCAAAAGGATCAAAATAAAATCATGGATAAAATAAAATGTATTCATTAGGATAAAATAAATCACAAAGCCAGTTAGTTTTTACTAACATTTATGAAAGATAATATTTTAAAGGAGCAAAAATAAATTATCAACAGCAGCAGTACCGCATTACGCCACTGGAGGGCAGCGAGACGACACCATAGAGATCGTTTTAATCAAAAGGATCAAATAAAATCATGGATAAAATAAAGTTGAATCATTAGGATAAAATAAAATCACAAAGCCAGTTAGTTTTACCAAAATTATTAAAGAAAGTATTTTAAAGGGGCAAAAATAAACGTATCAACAGCAGCAGTACCGCATTACGCCAACACATTAACACACCTTACACATGTTCACATAGCAAAGCAATTAACACGATAAAACACATACCTCATTGAGCGCTTTTAACTCAAGAGGAATCAAACTTGGTGGATAAAATACAGTTTCTTTTAAACAAAAGCCAATATAACTTCTACAGGCGAATTTTACAGACATAAATACTATGTGCAGCCTCGTGACAATTCTACTTTTAATCAAAAGGATCAAACAAATATCATGGATAAAATAAATTAAATAATTAAGCTAAACAAAAGAGAAATAGGTTCCCCTTTCCTATGGTTTTAGTCAATAATATGACATGAATGGACATGTATTAATAAAAGATATATTAATTATTTAAATGATTACTCTGAACATTTTAACTATGTATTGACCTTTTAACCGTAAAGTGCATATTATGAACTGCAATATATAAGAGTTGCCTCTGATGTCAGCTACAGACACCATAAGATCGTTTTAATTAAAAGGATCAAATAAAATCATGGATCAAAATAAAATGTAATCATTAGGATAAAATAAAATCACAAAGCCAAGTTTTTTACCAACATTAATAAAAGATGATATTTTAAAGGGGCAAAAATAAACTTATCAACAGCAGCAGTACCGCATTACGCCACTGGAGGGCAGCGAGACGACACCATAGAGATCGTTTTAATCAAAAGGATCAAATAAAATCATGGATAAAATAAAATGTATTCATTAGGATAAAATAAAATCACAAAGCCAGTTAGTTTTTACCAAAATGTATTAAAGAAAGTATTTTAAAGGAGCAAAAAATAAATTATCAACAGCAGCAGTACCGCATTACGCCACTGGAGGGCAGCGAGACGACACCATAGAGATCGTTTTAATCAAAAGGATCAAATAAAATCATGGATAAAATAAAGTTGAATCATTAGGATAAAATAAAATCACAAAGCCAGTTAGTTTTTACTAACATTATTAAAGATGATATTTTAAAGGAGCAAAAATAATTATCAACAGCAGCAGTACCGCATTACGCCACTGGAGGGCAGCGAGACGACACCATAGAGATCGTTTTAATCAAAAGGATCAAATAAAATCATGGATAAAATAAAGTTGAATCATTAGGATAAAACAAAAGCATGAAGCCAGTTAGTTTTTACCCAAAAATTATTAAAGAAAGTATTTTAAAGGGGCAAAAAATAAACTTATCAACAGCAGCAGTACCGCATTACGCCACTGGAGGGCAGCGAGACGACACCATAGAGATCGTTTTAATCAAAAGGATCAAATAAAATCATGGATAAAATAAAATGTATTCATTAGGATAAAATAAAATCACAAAGCCAGTTAGTTTTTTACTAACATTTATGAAAGATAATATTTTAAAGGAGCAAAAAATAAATTATCAACAGCAGCAGTACCGCATTACGCCACTGGAGGGCAGCGAGACGACACCATAGAGATCGTTTTAATCAAAAGGATCAAATAAAATCATGGATAAAATAAAATGTATTCATTAGGATAAAATAAAATCACAAAGCCAATTCGTTTTTTTACTAACATTAATAAAAGATGATATTTTAAAGGGGCAAAAAATAAATTATCAACAGCAGCAGTACCGCATTACGCCACTGGAGGGCAGCGAGACGACACCATAGAGGTCGTTTTAATCAAAAGGATCAAATAAAATCATGGATAAAATAAATTTGAATCATTAGGATAAAATAAAATCACAAAGCCAGTTAGTTTTTACCCAAAATGTATTAAAGAAAGTATTTTAAAGGGGCAAAAAATAAACGTATCAACAGCAGCAGTACCGCATTACGCCACTGGAGGGCAGCGAGACGACACCATAGAGATCGTTTTAATCAATCATTTATGAAAACAGTTGTTTTCAGAACTGATCAGTTTGGAATCATTAAATGGTGACAGACATAACTTTGAAATACAGAGTAAGACAAATGCCTTGGATTCCAAAGTTTTATATTGGAAATGATTTATCATAATTATTTATACACTTCTTTAAAAGAAGAAATATGGAGACATTTCAATCATCATTGATATTCCCCTCAAAGGAAAGCAGCTTCAAACATTTGTCAAAGACAGCAAAGTTCTGATATCAGCACATATACATCAGAAGATATCTTTTCAAAAGATCAATCTGTTCTGTATATTGACAGATGCTGTTCATATTCATTATGAAGCACTGATCCATGATTCTGTGTCTTCTGTGCATCGATGATTCAGTCTTGCATTATGCAGGTGGTTATGAGGCGTCCATGTCACTGCCGGACGCTCCGGATACTGTATTCGCCACCAAACGTTCGGCTGCCAAAACCTCAGTGACTGGAGATACAACAGATTACAGTTAACATCACACACACACGCACAGATAGACACACACACACAGACAGACAGACATACACACACACACACACACACACACAAGACGCACAGACAGACAGACAGACAGACAGACAGACAGACACACACACACACACACACGCACAGATAGACACAGCGCACAGACAGACAGACAGACAGACAGACACACACACACACACACACAGATAGACACACGCACAATCAGACACAGACACAGACACACGCGCTGACACAGACAGACATGCGTGCACACACACACACACACACACACACACACACACGCACAGATGAACACACGACACAGACAGACAGACACACACACCCACGCACGCACAGATAGACACGCACAGACAGACACACAGACACACACACCCACACACACGCAGATAGAAACGCGACAGACAGACAGACAGACACAGACACAGGCACAGATAGACCGCACAGACAGACAGACACACACAGACACACACACACACACCACACGCACGCACAGATAGACACGTGCACAGACACACAGACAGACATGCGCACACACACACACACACACACACACACACGCTTGAGATTCACACCTGCAGCGACATCGCTGATGTCCCAGACACGCAGCCCGCCCTTCTGTCCTCCAAACGCATAGAGGAACGGCAGATCTGGACAACAGGAGCTGCAGAACAAAACGCCCTGACAGAGAGACAGTCGCTAAAGCCGCTTCCACGCTGTGAGACGTGTGTCAGATACGCACCATCTTCATGTCTCTGGAGTGGATCAGAGTGGGTTTGTCTCCCATGATGTCCCAGATCTTCACGTGCTTGTCTGCTGAAGACGTGACCAGACAGCCGCGGATCTGACTGCTCAGATCCATCCCTGAGAAAACATCACGACGGCATTATCATCAGAGACAGCGTTACCGATACACCATTACACTTTTTATTATTACACAATAATTCATGTTGCTTTCATTTTAATTTCATTCATTCATTTAGTTTTAGTTATTTTAGTACATCAACTGAAATCAAATGATAATTTGAAATGAAATAAGCTGAAATATTTGTTTTTCTTCAAAAAAGTTGTTTGTTATTTTACTATCAGATATATGATTATGTATTTTTTACAAAAGGACCGTTTTCACATTTCCGGGTTCCTCAGCAGCAGAAGTCGTCACAGTCAGGTTAACATGAAGAGCAGTGAATGGGAGCGTACCACAAACATATTTTTTGTAATTTGATGCAAAGGTAATATAATACAAAGAATAGTGTTATAAATGTACATACATTTAAAAAAAATACAAATCTGAAAACCTTTTGAGGATTTATGCTGATGACTGTTAAACGCGTCGTCACAGCGTCATCTTGTGAAAAGGGTCCATTGACAAAATAAATTAGCAATTTTAAATTGTAGCATTTTATTTACTTCAAGTAATGCAAATGTTTTATTGAAGTAGTTTTATTAACTATATTTCCTGTTTTCATTTCAATTAATCTGTTATGTTGCCTTGGCAACTAATTGAAATAAAATGAGCTTAATTTTTCCCGGTTTAATTTAATTTGAAGCAATGAATATATTACTGCGAGTGCGACTGACCTGAAACTTCTCCATCGTGAGCTCTGAGCGTGAACACAGGTTTATCTGAACGAGCGTCCAGACAATAAACGAAGCCGTCCTCTGTACTCGCCTGCAACACAGCACTGATTATTCACATCACAGGTCAGAGTTCAGAGTAAATCCACCAAACGGCCCGGCCGCTCACCAGGAAGTGGCACGGAGAGAAATGATCCCAAACGACGCGCTCCACCTGCCCACTGAAGCGCCAGATCCGATGGCTGTCGTCTGGACTGCGGCAGTCGTACAGGATCGCAGTCCTGCGTCACACACAATGCTCTGATTGGTCAGGCTCAGTCGTGCTGCGCTCTGATTGGTCAAGTCATTTTCTACATCATGACCTACTTGTCATATGATCCGCTGAGGAGAGTTTGAGCCTCGAACGGGTGGAAATTCAGCGTCTGTACCTGTGATAGTAAATCAGATCAAAATTTATCAAGCAACGGTTTCAAAAAATCTTTAAAGATTTATCAAGGTTTACACAAATACATGAAGTGTTTTCAACACTGATATAAATGAGAAATGTTTCTCGAGCAGCAAATCAGTATATGATAATGATTTCTGAAGAATCATGTGACACTGAAGACAAATTCAGCTTTGATCGCAGAAATCAATTATATTTGACTATTTATTCACATAGAACAGTTGATTGAAATTGTACAAATATTTCCCAATTTTTCTGTATTTTTGATCAAATAAACACAGCCCTTGGCGAGTAGTAGAGCCTTCTTTCAATCAGTACCTTATCTGTGTGTTTGGTGAGGGTCGCCGCTGGTTTTCCCTTCCCCATATCCCACAGGATCACCGACTCATCCGCAGACGCGCTCGCTAGAACATTCCTGCACCAGAAACACTCATCAGACTCAGAAAAGCATCAGCTCTTCAGAAACACTCAGCGATCTCACCTGACCAGTCTGTTCCAGGACAGATCCAGTACAGCATCCGTGTGTCCGTCGATGGGTTCAGCCGCCTTCAGAACACAAACACATTACACTTCTGAACCACGAAATCACTCCAACATCTAATGACCCTTACAAAGAGCAGCTTTCACAATGCTACATTACACATTAATGACCATTTAAGCGACTGGAGTACAAACAAGCACCTTCTTCTTCTTCTTCTTCTTCTTGCTGCCGAGTGAGAAGGCCGGCTCCAAACAGTCCACAACATCCAGATCCCAGACGTCAATCACAGGCGTCATGTTCCCTACGGCCGCGTAATTCCCTGCAGCACAACACAGCAACAAACCCTGCATGACACTGAGAAACACTGCCTTTTATTTGAGTCTTTATTTTATTAAAAGCAACAGTCTTTTTTGTGGTTTTAGTTTTAATTAATTTTGATATTAAATATCACAGACATCAATATGTGTTGAACAAGATTATTATGATCTAGCAGCTTCTTTGCTTTACTTTCACTTTGAAAACCATTGAATCCTTTTCTTTCTGTATCCTTTAAACGCTTAAGCAAATTTTCCTACTACCCAAAAACATTTTCATAAATATCTGATGACTGAAATTCAAATGTTCACCTTGTCCTTCCTCTGGACTGGGGTCAAAGTTCAGCCACTCCACACAGAGCGGATACGCTGGCAGCAGGATGTCATGATGCACATACAGAGAGTCTTCCTGGGAGTTAAACACTGACACACACAATCAATCAACATCAGACGAGCTCTTCAGTCCAGAGCAGGGTTAGATAGTATCTCAGTAACACTGCTTACCGTAAACCTCCAGGTTACAGCAGTCTTTCTCAGCCCGTCCTGCTAGAATCAGGTTATCGGTGGATTTAATCTGAAAATCCTCCCGCTCGTACTGATCCTACAAACACACCGCGGGTCAGACAGACACAGATCCATCAGATGAACTAGAAAACATAATATATTTCAAGTTGAGTGTGTTGAGTGTGTCTCACTGTGTCTTTGATGGTGATGTACGGGTCCTCTTCATTAGTGCCAAACACGGTCAGTCCTGCCAGACTGTCTCCAAGATTTGACGTAGCTGCAAAAAGAAAAAGCACAAATAGAGTAATTGCACAATCTTCATCATCATCAAATATTAAACATATTCTTACATTCCCCTTGTCTGCTACAGAGAGCAATAATCAGGTTCTGAAAGTAAAAATGCCATTTATTTTCTCCCTTGGTGAATTGATTTTTAACAATAACTTCAAAACTGTTAAACACAGATCTACTGTGAGCTCAGAGGCTGTTAATCAATAGCTATACTTTTGTTAAAGCCATCAGCCCACATTATTTCTACTTATTTTTTAAATAAATATGCTTAACAGTGGAATCCCTGATGGAAAACACTCCGGTTACTATCGTAACCTCGGTTCCCTGAGAGCGGGAATGAGACATCACGGAGAGAATTTCTCCGTTATGGGAACTCCTTCCCTCCAACCTTTCCTGAAGACCTATTGACCCACGCCAGTCCAAATGACTGGCCAATTGTCGCGAAGCATGCAAATATGACGAGCTCGAGAGGCAGTATAAATGCCCGCGTCAATTACGTCAGAATCTGATACTGAACGCCGCATGGCTGGACGAGCAGTTATCACGGCGATCACTGTGATGTCTCGTTCCCGCTCTCAGGGAACCGAGGTTACGATAGTAACCGAGCGTTCCCTTTCGAGCTTTCACAAGACATCACGGAGAATTTCTCCGTAATGGGAACGCTATTCAATCCCGCCGTGAGAGAGGGTACGGGCAGCCTGTACCAGTTACACAGCGCTTTAGCATTCCCACCAATAACGGCGCTCATAGGGCGGGCTCACAGCTGATAGATGGAGATAAGCCAATGAGCGCCTACACCTCAGGTATACTAATTTTGCATATCTGGCAAGTGACTACATGGGCTGCGCTGAGAGCAGGGCAGAACACATTTAGCAATAACAGTATTATAGGAGCTACACAGTTAACTGTGTTGAAAAGCATACGATAACATGACCATGAACGCAGCACTGAACTCAGGGCCGACAATAACAACCACCTCATAGAGGGCTGCGTAATGTACTGTACAAGCAGCACCTCCCACAAAAAGCGTAGCAACATGAATCAGTTACTCACCGACAGCACTTGGGAGGCTAAGGACTGAACGTCCAGCTTGTAAAACCTGGCGAAGGTATTCTGCGAAGACCAGCCAGCTGCCAAGCAAATATCTTGAATACACATACCTCTTGACCACGCTCAGGTGGAGCGATAGCCCTCGCTAATGTGCAGAGGGCATTTTCCAAACCTTGGCTTGTATATGCCTCCGTGATAGCGTCCACAACCCAGTGTGACAGACTTTGTTTCGACATGGCTCGGCCCCTCGTACAACCACCATAGCACGCGAAAGCTGGATCGATTGCCGAAAATTGGCTGAACGGTCAATGTAAATCCTCAAAGCCCTGACGGGGCAAACTGCAGTCAGTAGCAAGGGCTGACAGCGAAACCATCTGTGTCCTGGAGCAATCTTGGCCGGAGAGTGACACTGTAGTGCCCGGGTCCGAATCGAATGCAGTCCACAGAAAAAGCGAGTAAGTCCTCTATGCGCTTAGCCGAAGCGAGGGCCAGAAGGACTGTAGTTTAAAGGGATAGCTCCTTCAAACCTACGGATGCTTAAGGCTCAAATGGTGGCTGTGAGAGAGCTCTTAACACCACTTCCTGGTTCCAGGGCGGAAACGAAGGCGGACGTGGGGGATGTAGTCTTTGTTGCCCCCTTAAGAAAACTCACCACCATGGTGTTTTTCGTGAACGATTGCCTGCTCTGCGGGGAACGAACGCGGCAATGGCCGTCCACATAGACTTCAGTGTCGATGGCAACGATCCACTATCCAGTCTGTACTGCGGGAAACTCAGAACATACAATATGGTGCAAGTAGCCGGGTCGGTATGAGCCTGACCGCACCATTTCACAAACACTACCCATTTTAAAGCATACAAACGTCTTGTAGAGGGTGTTCGCGCTTCCATGAGCGTGCCGAGCACGCAAGACTGTAAGCCGCCCATCTCCTCTGATATCGCTGAAGCGATCACACACGAAGGCTCCATAGTTCCAGGTCGGAGTGCCACACCGAGCCGTCCACCTGGGATAGCATATGCTTCCTGCCGGGGATCGGCCAAGGCGGTGCCTCCAGCAGTTCCGTCAAGTCTGGGAACCAAGGCTGGTTCGGGGCGATGAGTATAACTGATGCTCGCATGACACCAGTGGCAAGATTTCTTGATTGGAGGAAATGCATACGGCCTGGCTGCTGGCCAGCGTGATGTCAGCGAGGAGTGAAAAACAGCGGGCAGTGCGCGTTCTCGCTCGTGGCGAACAGCTCCACCTCCGCTCTCCCGTAACGTTAACGGTTCCATATCATCCGAACCGAATCGGGGTGCAATCTCCACTCTCCTTGAGGAATCCTTCCTCGAAAGCATGTCCGCCTCGGATCAGGAGACCGGGATGCGCTGCTCTGATGAAGAGGATGACAGTCCATTGCCTGCTTGCACAGCGCCTTGAGCGAATTCCTCCCTGGTGATTTATATACGAAACCACGGACGTGTTGTCGGTGCGAATCAGTACATGCTGCTGTTCCAGCTGTGGCTGAAAAACCTTTAGAGCTAAGAAGACTGCTTCCAGCTCCAGGCGGTTTATGTGCCACCGGCTCTTAGATTCCAACCACAGTCCAGAAGCTGGCATTCCCTCGCACAGTCGATGCATCCGTCGTGACCACCACGCACGACGCTACCGAGCACAGGGGAACTCCCCGGCTGAAGAGATCTGGGTTGCATCAGAGCTTCGATGCCGCCGCAGGCGACCGCGATGCACAAACATCCCGAAGTCCACGCCGTCCATGGGACTCGAGATTCCAGCCATAGCTGCAGGGGGCGCATTTGTGATAATCCCAGATGACATACCGCTAAATCCGCCGCCCTAAGTCCGAGCAGTCTCTGAAAATCCTTCAACTGACCAAAGCTGCCTTGCCTGAATGGCGCAGGGAAGACAAAATGGCGCGAGAGGCGGGCTCTCATCTCCACACGATCTCGCGAGAGGCGGGCTCTCATCCCCACGGAGTCTAAACATACTCCCAGATATGTTATGGAATGACTTGGGGCGAGAATGCTCTTCTGCATGTTGACACATAGCCTTAGGGACTCCAAGTGAATAAGCAGCGAGTCTATGTGGCTGATAAGCGTATCCAGGGACTGAGCTAAAATCAGCCAATCGTCCAGATAGTTGAGGATGCACCTTCCACTCGATCTGAGTGGGGAAGTGCTGGATCGATGCACTATGAAAAGTGCGTGGGGCCCAAGTCAGCCCGAACGGGAGAACAGAGTATTGGTACGCTGTGCTTTTCCTTGACAGCATACCTCAGATAACCGTCTGTGATGCGGTGCTATCTGAATGTGAAAGTACGCGTCCTTTAAATCCACGGACGCATCCAGTCCCCGGGGCGAATTTGCACCAGGATCTGCTTTAGCGTTAACATCCTGAAAGGACGCTTGCCAAGCGCTCTGTTGATGGATCTGAGATCTAGAATCGGGCGGAGTCCACCATCTCTCTTAGGCACCCCAAAAAACGGCTGGACAAAACAGCAGTCCCGCCTGCTCGCTGAGACTTGTTGTATCGCTCCTTCTCCGAGCAATTTGCATAGCTCGTTTTAGGATAAGGGCATTTCGAGTCAGTATTAGAGACTACGCCACGCCATTGAAATGGGTTGGTCTACGTCTGTACCGAAGGGTGTAACGTTACCCTCGCTCTTATGCAGAGCAACCAGCGTGAGATTCTTGGAATAGTTTCTCACACGCTCAGGAACTGACACAGCGGCTTTAGCGGCTTGGTCGCTGGGGTCGCCGGCAAGTGCTGCGTGGCTATAACCCGTGTGGGCAGTGGCTCCGGTCGCTCAGGGGAGGGGCGAGCGGCGTTGTGTTGACTGAGTGAGGAGGAAGAGCTCCTTGTGCAAACGTATGTATTTAATGAACACACGCTATCACACACATTTTACAATTTTGAGACAGCTTGAGGGCTCGCCCACTGGTCGTGGTGCCTCTTTCCAGGTCTCTTTGTCCAAGAAGACCTTGATCCCGCGGTCCGCTATATTATAACGTGCGGGTGGCGGCTGTAACTACAGGCTGACTATGGCTATACGACCTAGTTGAACACCACTTGTAGGGGCGTAAACAACTGGCGTAATAGTCTGGCGAAATCTGGAAGGCTGATAGGATGCGCCCTACAGGGCATCCACCCGCAGGGGCATCAGGTACACGCGCAGGGTGTCAGGTGACTCCTCACGCAGGGCGTGCTTTCCGCAGGGGGTGTCAGGTGACTCCTCACCTTCGCCGCAGGGGCATCAGGTTCGCCGCACACCTGTCGAGGTGTACTTCATGCACCGGCGCCCTCGCCTTGAATGAGTGAGACGGGTCCTCTACACCACGACAGCCACTGGCCGAGGGGCTGTTATCATGTAATTAGATAGTGTTCTCTACCCGACAGCCGCTGATGAGGGGCTGTTATCATGTAAATGAGAGGTGTGCTCTACACAAGACAGCCACTGATGAGGGGCTGTTATCATGTAAATGAGAGAGTGTGCTCTACACACACGACAGCCACTGATGAGGGCTGTTATCATGTAAATGAGAGTGCTCTACACACGACAGCCGCTGATGAGGGCTGTTATCATGTGAATTAGATAGTGTTCTCTACACACGACAGCCGCTGATGAGGGGCTGTTATCATGTAAATGAGAGAGTGTGCTCTACACAAGACAGCCACTGATGAGGGGCTGTTATCATGTAAATGAGAGAGTGTGCTCTACACACGACAGCCGCTGATGAGGGGCTGTTATCATGTAAATGAGAGAGTGTGCTCTACACAAGACAGCCGCTGATGAGGGGCTGTTATCATGTAAATGAGAGAGTGTGTTTCTACACGACAGCCTCTGATGAGGGGCTGTTATCATGTGCATTAGAGAGTGTGTTTACACACAGACAGCCGCTGATGAGGGGCTGTTATCATGTAAATGAGAGAGTGTGCTCTACACACGACAGCCGCTGATGAGGGGCTGTTATCATGTGCATTAGAGAGTGTGCTCTACACACGGCAGCCGCTGATGAGGGGCTGGTATCGTGTGAATGAGTGAGGAGCTAAGTGATTGTGCTTTGCACACAGCAGAACGCTGCTTGAGGCGGGGGCTGCATGCTTAGACAGTGGCTTTTTCCGTGCGGCATTTGCGGCGACGTGAGATCTCTTTGCTCCTGCATCTGCCTTCGGCTCTCCGCACAGCAATGGAAGGGGGTGTGAGAAGCCGGGCTGATGTCCTGTCCTGCAGGTTCGACGGGGAGAGGAATGCAGACATTTAGTCGCATGGGCTCATCACCTAAGTCCCGAAGGTCCACCGCTGATCAGAGGGCAGACGAACTACCTTTAAGAAAATGTCATACTCACCTGAACGCTGCAGAGGAGCAGCCATGAGGCCTGCCCTCGAATGAGCGAACCTTAACCGTGAGCTGTAATAGTTTAAGCCATAACCTAGGTTCAGCAAAGTGAAGAAAAAGATTCTGACGTAATTGTCGCGGGCGCCGCATTTATACTGCCCCTCGAGCTCGTCATATTTGCATGCTTTGCGACAATTGGCCAGTCATTTAGACTGGCGTGAGCCAATAGGTCTTCAGGAAAGGTTGGAGGGAAGGAGTTCCCATAACGGAGAAATTCTCCGTGATGTCTCGTAAAAGCTCGAAAGGGAACTACATTACCCACAATGCTGTAAAGAAGATTCCACCAATCAGAGAGTTTGGTGCAAGCCAAAGAATTGTTGAGCTCCGCCCACTCACATGAAGCACAGCAATAAACCTAAAATATATTGTTTCTATATATACACAATTAACCTTAAATGTATAATTTTATATTTCAACGTTCTTTTTAATTCATTGTCATTTGAAATATTTCATGTGACTGTATCTCTTTCCCTCAATAAAGACAATAAAGTCTTTTGTCCGATTTTCAAAAACGTTTTTGCTTCAAATCCAACTTGTGAGTGACTGTTTTAGTATTTTAACGTTCAAAAATGTAAACACGTCATGATGAGTTAAAGCCAGATCAATCAATTAAGGATGACATACCGATGTCTTCTTCATCATATTTGTCCAGTCCGTACTCTGCAAGCTCATCATCCTCTTCCCCATCATCTGTCTCTTTTATTTCTTCACTAACAGACGGAACAGCTGATGCCTCTTCACTGACATCCAGACCACTGACACCTTCATCCTCCTCCTCCTCCTCACCGCCGGGATCCCTGGAGAAATCAGACAGAAGTGTCATAAACTTAACTGACAGACATTATCACCATTCAGCTGGTTTAAAATGAGTTTGTACTGATAACCCGCTCTGTCGAGTCTGCTATAAAACAGTAGTAAGCGATTCAAATCTCACCCTAACTCCTCTTTAGCCTCCGATATGATGCGTTGTAGCTCTTCTTTGCTCAACTCAACCTGTAACGATGATTTCATTCGCGTTAAACACGTGTGCGATTCCGCAGAAACATGCGGTATAAACACAATCACGTGACATACTCACTTTATCCGGCGTTTCTTTGGCGACTCCGTGCTTCACCCATCCGACACACGTTATTTGAGAGCTCATTGTTTATTCGTACAGATTTAGGACGATAAAACAACACACGAGGATTCCCCGAGCTGCAAGTCTAGTCAGTGAGACGCGCCTTGATGACGTCAAACCTGCGCCGAGCCACAGAAATAAATCGAGCTAGAGCGAAAACTGAAGTTATTTAAAAACAAAACTACTACTACTACAATAACACTACTACTAATGATAACGCAAACGTATTTTTTATTTAATTTATAATTTTCATTTAGTTTCACCTGATGTACTAAAATAACTTAAACTGAAATAAAAAATATATTATATATAGTCTAGATTATAAAATCCTAAAAATGACAAAAACATTTTAAAACAGAAAATGCAAAAATAAAAACGATTTTAACACACGTTTAATATCTCAATGTATACAATGTTTAGCGTGTATTTTACGTTCACTGTTAAGTTATAAGTAATACAGAAAAATATTGAAGCAAATTATTAAAATGACGTATGTTTGCTGAAATGATGTAAACAGTCAGTATTGTACATCATCCAGCATTTATTTTTTATATAAAAATGTTGTGGTCAATATGTGAAAATATACGTGTATATATATATATATATATATATATATAAATGTAAACATTGTATTTTACAAATTGGTAAAACATAAAATAGGGTTAATATTCACAAACATACAGAGCATGACTGAAATGTTAGTTTAATTTATGGCATCTTATGCTCACATTGTCATGTGTGACAGTACAATTATGCTATCCAAGGTAATACCATAATAAACCTTACTTATAAACACCAAATTCATATAGTTTTACAAATACCATGGTACATGATTGTCTAAAAAACATGGCATTACATTTTTTTGTTAGTATAGATAAAAAAAAACGTTAAGTGCTCTGTTTATTTTATTTATTTAAACTCCACAAAACAACTTGATTTATCAGCATAATACTTCAAATAAAAATATATTTCATTGATTTATACCAGACTATGTGCATTACCTCCATAAAAAGTGGTTTAAGATCACATATCTGGTTTTGATAATATATAATATGTAACAATATGCATTGAATAGATTGTCAGAACCAAGGCTGTTGATTTTTAGTGGTCATCTGCAACAAACTGAAGCTTATAATGACGTTTCTCACCCCTAAAGAGCAATTTCTGAAAATATATTGACTGCAAACATTCTTGGTCGTGTTTGTTTGAGGTTTAAGACTGAATTCGAGTCTGAAACGGGGTGCGGTTCAGGCATTAAGGTGAAGGACGGCAACGGATGTGGTTTCAGGTTTGACATGAGTTGGCATTTAAAGGTTCACAGTTTCAGATCCAACTCTGGCTCTTCAATCTCGTCCAGCAGATTGTCAGAGACGGGCTTCATGAGCTCCTTGAAGTGTTTAATGTTGGTTTCATGCAGGATGACCTGCGTCAGGTAACGCTCCCGTTTGATCTGCTCCTTCAGAGCTTCTGGCACGTCCGGGATCACGTAGGACAGGATGAACTTGGTGAAATAAACAATGTGCTGCGAGGAGAAGAAAACCACATATGTACAACAACAGAACAAACATGTTTTATTAGGTTATCATTAGTGGTATCACATCTAGTCACTTACCTCAACCACAATCATAAAAGCCAGTTTGGCAGCAATAACGTGCCAATAATATATACTGTACTCGTATTGATTAGGATGACCGGGAGGATTCCTGAAATCACGATATCTGAAACATAAGAGGACACAATTAATACACGAGTCATAGTTAAAAACAAACAAACTGAGCTTTTTATAACAACACTAATACAGTTAGCAAATATAACCTTGTTATAAAGTATTGCCAAAATATGAAAGATCATTTAAAGAATCCTAACTAATACTCTTAACTAGAAGTACAAAAAAATTAAGATTATTTTATATCAATAATGTTTAAATAATACACTTTAACTACATTAATTATATTATTTAAATAAATCATCTAATTTTTATTTAGTGTAACTTGTTGGACTAAAATAAAAAGTATATAGACATATATAAAAATGAATAAATAAAAAAAGCACAATATACTTAATAAAACATTAACTAAAATTAACAAATATAAAAATTAATTCAAAATATTTATTAATATTAGACTAAAACAACACTGTGTCTCACTAAAAACTGCTCGGATCATTTAGTAATCATACCAGCAGATGCTTTTCCACAGAACTAAAACGATCTTTGTACATTTTTTCCTGTGAAACCGGGTTGTAAATCTTGTTTTGGTTTTAAATAACCATTCACTGAACTCTGCCTCAAAAACCACAGATCAATCTTTCTTAACATCTCTTGCCACCTGCCATATTATTAGACAAGCTTTTGCTCTTTTCTATGCAAATCTATGAAGTCTTATGTGTTTGGGTAGTTTTATATAAATGATTCAAACATACAGGTGATGCAAGTCACTTATAATACTGTATTTTCACTTCTCTAAATAGATGTGCATGCTGTGTATTAAACCGTCATTCCCATATAAGCATGCAGAAGAATGCTTGTAAAAGTGGTGAGCTTATAAAAGGATAAACTGAAAGCATTTTAGTGCAGTTACAGCTGGTTGTTTTATGAGCTCACCGGCATGTGGTGAAGTTGTTGAACCAGTATGGTGTGTCAAAATCAGGTTTTTTGTCACCGAAGTCTTTAATCTTGAAGACAGACAGCGAGCTGTTGATGAAGCCCGTCATGGTGTGGTCAGATCCATTATAATAAGGGCTGACAGAAAACGCCCAGTAGTAAACCAGCCGAGGGATCATGTCAGAGGTGAAGGCAATGATGGCAGCCTGGAGAGGAATAACCCACAGTGAGTGAACGTGACCTCAATTACACAAGATGCAAAAACAACGACTTCCTCTCAACACACATTTGTGGCCACCGCTAGAATCGCCACCCCCTGCAGGATGGCCTGCCAGGCGCCGATGTCTTGGGCCTTTTCTGGAACTATCCGCCGAAACTGAGTCGTGATCTTCCAGGCGTCCACACGGATTTCACACAGGTTGTTAAACAGCGCCAGGAGAGGAGCCAACGGGAAGGACGCCACAAACAGAGTCACAAAACCAAACTGGATCACTGCAAACATACAAACCAAAATGAAAAGGGTAGTTAACCAAAAATGAACGTGTTGTTAATTTACTCCCCGTCAAGTCAAGGTGAATTTAGCATATTCTTAGGTGATTTTTTTGCTAAAATCATCATCTTTGGTGATTCAAAAACTGCAAGTGAATGGCTACCAGCACTCCAAGAATGAAAACAAGTATACAGGCAACATAATTAATCCCTATCACTCCTGATTTAGGAAGCGAGACGATCAGTTTGTGCAAGAAAATAAACCTAATTTACAGCATTATTACCTGTAATCCACAGTCTCCTGACTGATCATTCTTTTGAACTAGTTCTTTATAGTGAACTGAATAAACCAGTTATTTAAATCAGACTGAATCTTCTGAAACAGTTCACGACTCGAGCAGCACAGATCTACAAGTTACTCAACCAAAACTCACTTTCAGATGCCTGACAGTTACTCTGATTTGAATTTAGCCAAAATATCTGCATACCTGACCCTATGATGAATGAACTGATTCAGTGCTCCATTTACCCCTACAGTCACTGAACTGAGGAAACAGTTCGACTCGGACCGGAGATACTGGACTGCTGATAAAGACTAGTTAATTATTTTCTTTATCTTTAAACATGCAAAATATCCATGTTTCACATCATTACTGGGTGCATTAATAGTATAATTAGTATGTTTCATGTGATTGGGTAAACAAACTCATGAATCAAGTATTTGTACCACTTCATTGAAACAAACTGTCCAAAAGAAACCAGTTCGTAGGAAATAATCAGATTTCCCTGTTTGTCTGAGGCTCCAGATTACAGGTAATAATGTTGTAAATAATGTTCAGTTTCTTGCACACACTGATCATTTCTCTTCATAAGACCTCATCGGACCGATCTCACAGCATCTATATGTTATTATGGCCATTCTGCCTGAGCAAAGTCTGTCGTCAAAGTATTTCTGTGTAATTGTCTGACACGACTGCGTTCCCCTCCGAAAGCAATTTATTGAGTTTTGTCTGCTCGCTCGGAGGCGCAAGTAATTTATCATAGGCTGTATGAAATGTATCATATTCAGTGGCTTTCCTAGTTCCCTTTCGAGCTTTCACGAGACATCACGGAGAATTTCTCCGTTATGGGAACTCCTTCCCTCCAACCTTTCCTGAAGACCTATTGGGACTGGCCAATTGTCGCGAAGCATGCAAATACAAGCTCGAGAGGCAGTATAAATGCGGCGCCCGCGACAATTACGTCAGAATCTTTTTCTTCACTTTGCTGAACCTAGGTTATGGCTTAAACTATTACAGCTCACGGTTAAGGTTCGCTCATTCGAGGGCAGGCCTCATGGCTGCTCCTCTGCAGGGTTCAGGTGAGTATGACATTTTCTTAAAGGTAGTCTGTCTGCCCTCTGATCAGCGGTGGACCTTCGGGACTCAGGTGATGAGCTCGTGCCGACTAAATGTCCGCATTCCTCTCACCGTCGAACCTGCAGGACAAGACATCAGCCCGGCTTCTCACGCCCCCCTTCCATGGCGGTGCGGAGAGCCGAAGGCAGATGCGGGAGCAAAGGGATCTCACGTCGCCGCAGATGCCACACGGAAAAACTCACTGTGTAAGCATGCAGCCCCCGCCTCAGAGCGGCGTTCTGCTGTTTGCAAAGCACAATCACTTAGCTCCTCACTCATTCACAGGATACCAGCCCCTCATCAGTGGCTGCCGTGTGTATGGGACAACCTCTCATTCACATGATAACAGCCCCTCATCAGCGGCTGCCGTGTGTAGAGGACATTTCTAATTCACATAACATCCTGGCGTGTGTGAGGACTCGCTCTCTCACTCATTCAAGGCGATAGGGCGCCCTCGCGGTGCATGAAGTACACCTCAATAGAAAAGCGCGCAAAGGCGATGGGACCTGATGCCCCTGCGCGGAAGCGCGCAAAGGTGAGGAGTCACCTGACGCACCTGCGCTTGAAGGCGAGGAGTCACCTGATGCCCTGATGGGCGCATCCTATCAGCCTCCAGATTTCGCCGGACTATTACGGCAGTTGTTTACGCCCCTACACGTGGTGTTCAACTAGGTCGTATAGCATAGTCAGCCTGTAGTTATTACAGCCGTTATAATATAGCAGACCGCGGGATCGAGGTCTTCTTGGACAAGTTTAAAGAGACCCAGGAAGAGGCACCACGACCAGTACGGGAGCCCTCAAGCTGTCTCAAAATTGTAAAAATGTGTGGGACGACGTCTGTTCATTAAAAACATACGTTTGCACGAGGAGCTCTTTCCTCACTCAGTCACCAACGCCGCTCGCCCCTCCTCTGAGCGACCGGACCCACTGCCCACACGGGTTATAGCTGCCAAGCCGCTATAGCCGCTGTGTCAGTTCCTGAGCGCGTGAGAAGCTATTCCAAGAATCTCACGCTGGTTGCTCTGCATAAGAGCGAGGGTACACCCTTCAATTCATACGCAAACCACTCTGTTTCAATGGCGTGGCGTAGTCTCTAACACTGACTCGAAATGCCCTTATCCTAAACAAGAGCTATGCAAATTGCTCGGAGAAGGAGCGATAGAACAAGTCTCAGCGAGCAGGCGGGACGGCTGTTTTGTCCAGCCGCTATTTGGGGTGCCTAAGAGAGAGGGTGGACTCCGCCCGATTCTAGATCTCGGACCCATCAACAGTGCGCTTGGCAAGCATCCGTTCAGGATGTTAATGCTAAAGCAGATCCTGGCGCAAATTCGCCACGGGGACTGGTTTGCGTCCGTGGATTTAAAGGACGCGTACTTTCACATTCAGATAGCACCGCATCACAGACGGTTTTCTGAGGTATGCTGTCAACTGTCAAGGAAAAGCACAGCGTACCAATACTCTGTTCTCCTGTCCGGGCTGCTCTGGCCCCACGCACTTTCAAAGTGCATCAATGCAGCACTTCCCCCTTAGATCGAGTGGAAGGCGCATCCTCAACTATCTGGACGATTGGATGATTTTAGCTCAGTCCCTGGATACGCTTATCAGCCACATAGACTCGCTGCTTATTCACTTGGAGTCCCTAGGGCTATGTGTCAACATGCAGAGAGCATTCTCGCCCCCGCCTCTCGCGAGATCGCGTGGGGATGAGAGCCCGCCTCTCGCGAGATCGCGTGGGGATGAGAGCCTGCCTCTCGTGAGATCGCGTGGAGATGAAAGCCCGCCTCTCGCGAGATCGAGCCGCGGCCAATTTGTCTTCCCTGCGCCTTTTCAGGCAAGGCAGCTCTGTTCAGTTGAAGGATTTTCAGAGACTGCTCGGACTCAGGGCGGCGGATTCAGCGGTATGCGTGGACTTCGGGATGTTTGCGCATCGCGGCCACATCGAAGCTCTGACGCAACCCAGATCACTTCAGCCGGGGAGTTCCCCTGTGCTCCGTAGCGTCGCGCGTGATGGTCACGACGGATGCATCGACTCACGGCTGGGGAGCAGTGTGCGAGGGAATGCCAGCTGCGGGACTGTAGCTGGAATCTCAGAGCCGGTGGCACATAAACCGCCTGGAGCTGGAAGCAGTCTTCTTAGCTCTAAAGGTTTTTCAGCCACAGCTGGAACAGCAGCATGTACTGATTCGCACCGACAACACGTCTGTGGTTTCGTATATAAATCACCAGAGAGGAATTCGCTCAAGGGCGCTGTGCAAGCAGGCAACGGACTGTCTTCCTCTTCATCAGAGCTGCGCACATCCCCGGTCTCCTGATCCGAAGGGGCGGACACGTTTTCGAGGGATTCCTCAAGGAGAGTGGAG
The DNA here is from genome assembly GCA_027564155.1 of Gymnocypris eckloni scoliostomus. Taxonomy (NCBI): domain Eukaryota; kingdom Metazoa; phylum Chordata; class Actinopteri; order Cypriniformes; family Cyprinidae; genus Gymnocypris; species Gymnocypris eckloni. The sequence goes on along the minus strand of CM050432.1, from coordinate 9,661,847 downwards.
ATTGCACCCCGAGTCAGTTCGGATGATTTGGAACCGCTAGTGTTAAGGAGAGCAGAGGTGGATCTGTTCGCCAAGAGCGAGAACACGCACTGCCCGTTGTTCTTCACTCCCCGCTGACATCACACTGGCCAGCAGCTAGGCTGTATGCTTTTCCTCCGATCAAGAAATGTTGCCACTGGTGTTATGAGAGATCAGGGAGGAGCGAGCATCAGTGATACTCATCGCCCCGGACCAGCCTGGGTTCCCAGACTTGACGGAACTGCTGGAGGCACCGCCTTGGTCGATCCCCGGCAGGAAGCATATGCTATCCCAGGTGGACAGCTCGGTGTGGCACTTGAACCTGGTACTATGGAGCCATCATGTGTGATCGCTTCAGGGGTATCAGAGGAGATGGGCGCCTTACAGTCTCGCATGCTCGCACGCTCATGGGAGCGCAAACACCCTATACAAGACGTTTGTATGCTTCAAAATGGGGAGTGTTTGTGAAAGAGTCAGGCTCATATCGACCCGACTACTTGCACCGTATCGTATGTTCTGAGTTTCCCGCTGCACAGACTGGATAGTGGATCGTTACCATCGACACTGAAGTCTATGTCGCGGCCATTGGCGCGTTAGTTCCCCGCAGAGCGGGCAGTCGTTCGGTAAAAAAGACTACATCCCCCATGTCCACTTTCGTTTTCGCCCTGGGACTAGGAAGTGGGATAAGAGCCTTCTCACAGCCACCATTTGGGCCTTTAACATCCGTAGGTTTGAAGGAGCTATTCCTTAAAACTACAGTCCTTCTGGCCTTCGCCTCGGCTAAGCGCATAGAGCATTTACACGCTTTTTCTGTGGACAGCGACTGCATTCGATTCGTCCCGGGACTGCAGTGTCACTCTCCGCCGAGATTGGAAAGAATACGTGCTCAAATCACTGTCTACCCCTTCGAAAGGACAGACTGATTAAAATTAGGCAGGAGAGGTTTCTGTGAGATTGTCTACCTATATACAGCACATATAAAATGAGCTTCACCGGAAGTTTACGAGCTGGCGTATCTTTATCCGGAAGTTCTGAAAAGCGCTCCGTGCATATGGTCAATTCTACCTCGCTGTGTAACTGGTACAGGCTGCCCGTAGCCTCTCTCACGGCGGGATTGAATAGCGTTCCCATAACGGAGAAATTCTCCGTGATGTCTCGTGAAAGCTCGAAAGGGAACGCTCCGGTTACTATCGTAACCTCGGTTCCCTGAGAGCGGGAACGAGACATCACGGTGATTGCCGTGATCGCTGCTCGTTCAGCCAAGCGGCGTTCAGTATCAGATTCTGACGTAATTGTCGCGGGCGCCGCATTTATACTGCCTCTCGAGCTCGTATTTGCATGCTTCGCGACAATTGGCCAGTCATTTGGACTGGCGTGAGCCAATAGGTCTTAAGGAAAGGTTGGAGGGAAGGAGTTCCCATAACGGAGAAATTCTCCGTGATGTCTCGTTCCCGCTCTTAGGGAACCGAGGTTACGATAGTAACCGGTGTTTTCTTAGGGATATTTAGTGCCAGTTTACAAGGAAGTGATGATTTTGTTCTCTTTGACTCGTTGGATGGAAACGGTGCTTTATTCGCATATGTTTTATGGTTTATTCCAGTTTTGCGCATAAGTTTAATTCAAATCTTTGGATGGAAACATAGCTATTGACTTGCATTTTATGAATCACCAAGGACCACAATTTCAGCTAAAAATCTTCTTTACTATTGTACTGAAGAAAAAAAAGTCACGTACATCATGGATCTCCTGAGGGTGAGAAAATTAGAAGCAAATTTTCATTTTTGCATGAACTATCATTTTAAGACAAATGTGTTAATATACAGCAGCATCTCATGGTTCAAGTGTGTGTAAAGTCTCACCCATCTCCAGATATTCATAAAACAAGCCAAGCTTTCCTATCGACTGGAGTTGATAGTCCTGTTCCCAGCGAGGAATCACTTTCTCTGAACCCACCTGGGTGCAATGACGAAACATCAGATTCTTCACCCACCTAGAAACACCACTGGTTATTAATCGCTGCAGTTTTAAGTCTGTTACTAGGTGGCTGTGGTATTTTGCAATCATTGAGATATGATTATAGTTTTTATTAATATTTATTTCATTTCGATTTTTCATTTTGATTTAAAATCAAGTTTTATATACATTAGGGCTGTAAATCGATTAAAATATTTAATCGTGATTAATCGCACATATTTATTTGTTTTAAATGTACCTTAAATTAATACTTTTCAAGTTTTTAATACTCTAATCAACATGGGCATGGACAAATATGGATGCTTTAAACAAATGTATGTTTATTATTATTGAAACCATAGTTAACATAGAGCATGAAGAGTAGACATGTTTCAAAGGTCATAGATGCTTTTCAAAGAACTTGTTTATGTCTATTAGACTCATGAAAAAATAAACACCAGGTTCCCATTACTTCTGTTTCTTTGCACTGAGCAATTTACTGACACAAACCTGTTTACATTTTTTGCAGGACAGGGCAGCTCACTTCTTCTGAACAAGCAACATGTACATATATTATTTATTATTGCATTTGTTTCCCACTCTGTGCCCACATACTGTATTTTGATGCAGCCAAATTCTCAATAAAACAGTTTTCATTTATATATCTTACTGTTTCTGTTATCAGACAATTGGATGAATATGAAAAAGTGATTGAAACGCAACCCATTAAGACTTCATAACTAGCTCTCCTTTACAAGATGTTAATCTGCACAAAAATCCTTATAATAGAGCCGTTGTCTGATTAAATAAAATACCCATAAGATAATGACAATAGCTGTGCTGTGATTTTGGATATACTTGCATGTAAAATTAGAGAAGCAAGCAACAATATCTGTGTTTAACTGAATTAAGCTCTGCTCTTCTCTGCCGCGCGCAGAACAGAAACTGAGCAGATGCAGAGAGCGAGAGATGTGTGAGTGCGCGCGCTGAACAGAAACTGAGCAGACGCAGAGAGAGAGAGATGTGTGAGTGCGCTGAAGAGAAACTGAAGCAGACACAGAGAGAGATGTGTGAGTGCGCGCGCTGAACAGAAACTGAAGCAGACGCAGAGAGAGAGAGAGCGAGAGAGGTGTGTGCTAGAGGTCTGCACGGGCTCAAAACTGAAGCCCGAACCCGGCCCGTACCCGAGATCGTCTGACCCAACCCGACCGGCACAGTTAAATTTAGAGCCCGAACCCGACCCGAAATCACCCCCAACTCCCCCCCACAACGAATAACTAAAAAAAAAAAGGTTTCATTTCACGATTGCATGCAAAGAAACAGATTAATCAAGGCTCTGCCATTTCACAAACATTTACCAGTTATGAAAGTTTGTGAACATCAAGTGCAGCGGTCGCATACATTTTGCCGAGTTTATGCATTTTGTATGGACAAGAAGATAATTCTTCCACCGTACAAATTATGGTCATTTTTTGTCAGTTAAGGCTCGTTAGCATTCTAAGCTATTTTACTAATAAAAGTTTCTGTGCTGTTTGTGCGCGATCTCTGATATGTGTGTGCGTGCGTCTATGAAAGCAGCGAAGCCTCTGCATATAGTTTTGGTTTAGCTACAAACCCGAACCCGACCCGAGCCCGAGGCTATCCATTAAAATTAACCCGAAACCCGACCGAAACCCGAAAGTATTTGGGACCCGCGGGTTCGGGTCGGGTAGCAGACCTCTAGTGTGTGCGCGCGCTGAACAGAAACTGAAGCAGACGCAGAGAGAGAAAGATGTGTGAGTGCGCGCGCTGAACAGAAACTGAAGCAGACGCAGAGAGAGAGAGATGTGTGAGTGCGCGCGCTGAACAGAAACTGAAGCAGACGCAGAGAGAGAAAGATGTGTGAGTGTGCGCGCTGAACAGAAACTGAAGCAGACGCAGAGAGAGAGAGATGTGTGAGTGTGCGCGTTAAAAGGAATTTGTGTTAATGTGTTAACTTTGACAGCACTAATATATATATATATATACAAGTTTTAGTTTATTTATGTTTCAGTTAATTCAGTTAACATTTATATTATTTCAAGTAAACTATAATAACCTTTATCAGTGCTGATGGTTAACTAATAAAAACGCAACAAAATGACTAAAACTTTCAAATTAAAACATAAAATATAAAAACAAATGCAAAATATGAATAAAATCTATACTTTACTACAACAAAATTTGGTCTCATTAAACTATAAAAACCGAATAACAATTTTTTGGTAATTGAAATACAGCTGAATTAAAATAAAATGTTTTAGAAACTGGAATAAGTTTAAGTGAAAGCACTAAATTACGAACTTTAAATAAATAAATACAAATTAAACCTAAACAGTTATATACAAAAAAGTAAGAAAAAGACCAAAAGCCCATTACAAAAAAATAAATATATATATATAAATTAGTACAGAAATATTTTTTCCACTCACTCCAAAGCGTTTTCAGTAGCTTTACTAGATCATGACAGGAGTCATTTTATCACATTACTGTCTTACACCACAGACGTCTATTGTAACTGCACTACCGTAAACATGAATTTGGTTTGTTTTTACGCACTGAGCGACAGATTGGATGATTTTCAGTGATAATGTCAGCATGTCATGAATCAGTGGTTTCTGTGTGAAACTCACGGCAGTAGGACCTCCTGTATGTTGTTCCAGACGGCCTTTCCTGTCATGATGATGGACAGCTGTGTGGTCAGTTCAGTCAGACAGCCGCCAGGATCACACTGAACATAACAGTGTACATGTTACATTCACTTGTAGATCAATTCATGCAGATGTTTGCCTGTAGTACCTCTTCGTCTCACTAAAGTCTCACCTCCTCATTGCGGAACGCACCAAACCAGTAGACAGGCTCTCCCGGATAGCCCACCACCTTCCCTTTGAAGAAAGCGATGTAGAAGCAGGACGAGTAATAGTTCACAAACTGAAAGAGGAACATCTTCAGCGTCAGGCTGTTCTCGTACTCGGTTTTGGTCCGCGGCAGCTCTGCAGCACACAGAATGAGCGTTCATGATAAAAACGTCATGATAAGTCAGGGTTTCTTAAAGTGGGGTTTGAAAGCTAATAATGAATCAAATCATAAAAATGACAAACTGCAATAAATTAATAAACAGTTTTTAAATAATTTCATGTTTTATTTTGTTTATCTGCATGCCATGAGAACTTTAACTGACATTAGAGAATTGGGAACATGCAAATCAGGGTAATTATTGTTATCAAAAATTGAAATAAAGCTGAAATGAAGCCAAAAAAACAAGTGAAATGTTGCCTTTGCAACTAAATTAAGTTTAAGTTGAAGGAGTAAAATTACTAACTGGAAATAAAAATAAATAAAATAAAATGATAATATTGAAATAAAAAAACTTTTAAATTACAAAATATTTAACTAAAAATATTAAAATGAAAGCTGATTCAAAACAGTATTAACAATTATAATAGCATATAAATAATACAAATGAAAATTCCAAAAATTAAATGATTTAAAATATATTTAAAAAGAACCATAAATCAGGGTTATTACTGTTAAGGAAAATACAAATACTACAAATATTTAAAAAATGTTGTTTGTTTGAAATAAAACAAAAAGACAAAATATAAAAAAAAAGATTATAAATGTTGCCTTGGCAAAAAAACATTTTACATTGAAGCAATAAAATCGGTATCTGAAAAGAAATAAAAACTAAAAATGAACTAAAACTGTCTGATTTTTTAAAATCTAAATAAACCTAAATAATAATAAACCTAAATAGTAATACTAAATATATATATTTTTTTAAAGGATGAAAGAATAAAAAAAAATATAGTTACTATAAACTCATTTATATTATTATACAAAAACATAAATAAAAGGGGGTCACTTACCGAAGTCTGTGATCCAGATGGCCACTTTCTCGTAGAGGTTGTTGAGAATCATGATGATGATGAAGCTGATGATGGAGGCTGTGATGGACGTGGCCATCTGAGGGGTGACATACTCTTTGAATGGCTCCAACTCCTTAGTATTCATCATATCATTTCGCAGCTTCACAGAGAAAATTATGAACATCGACAGACGGTACACGATCACGCCGACCACCGACGCTATGATCAACAGAACCTACAACAAAAGCATCAGACAGACAGATGATACATTCAATCTCTCAAATCAACACAAAATTACATTTGCAAGCCTTTTACATGCGTGATGTGAACGCAAGTGATCTCAGAAGACGTACAGCGCCTTTGCGAAAGTATTCATACCCCTTCATTTGTTTTCATGTTTTGTTATATTGCTGCCTTATGTTAAACTGCTTTAAAAAAAAATAATTCCCCACATCAGTCTACACTCCATACACCATAATGATAAAGCAAAAATATTTTTTTTTTTTTTACATGTTTCAAATGTATTAAAAATAAATTCTTAAATTATACGTATTTATTCATACCCTTACCTGGAACAGTTGAAATTTAGCTCAGTAGCATTCATACTGTTCGTAGATGTTACTACACTTTGAGTGGTATGATTTGAAAAAGGCACACACGTCTTAAAAGATCTAACACCTGATAATGCATATCAGAGCAAAAAAAAACAAGCCCTGGGGTCAAAAGAACTGCCTGTAGAGCTCAGAAACAGGTTTGCATCAAGCCACACTTCTGGGGAAGAGTTCAGAAACAAATTCCGTAAAGGTGCCTCAGCGAAATATTTAGTTAAGGGTAAGAATATTAATGCAATGTACTTATTTCAGTTTTTTTATTTTTAATACATTTTACGAAGTTGTTGCAATTCTATTTTTGCTTTGTCAATGTGGTGTATGGAGTGTATATTAATGTGGGAAAAAGTCATTTAAAAGAGTTTAACATAAGGCAGCAACATAACATAACAAAATTAAGGGGTATGAATACTTTCGCAAGGCACTGTATTTAGGGCTCTACGAGTGTTTATTTTTCCCAAGTGTTTTTTTTCTCTGCAAAATATATATATATATTTTGTGTTTTAATTATTCTGTCCTCCATTTCAATGGTTAAATTAAATCATAGTAATCAAAAAATCTAATGAATTAAAATCATGAAACTTCTACAATTCAACAACAATTTATTAAAAGTAATAAAGAAATTATGGCCCAAAATTCTGTTTTCCATTAAAAAAAGAATTTAATTATATTTTAATAATCAAAAATTAATTAATTTAATTTAAAAAAAACACCTTATAACTTTTGTTTTCTTTCTTTTTTTTTACAGAATTTCTGTTATGTGTTTTTTGTTATTTTCTGGTAATTAAATAAAGACATAAAACATCTAATGTTTATATCAATTAAATGAAAATTAAACAAACCCTTACATTTTTGGACAACAGAGGTTCTAAACAGAAATCTAAAATGAAATCTTATGGATGGAAAATTATGTGATTATCATATAGAAATCATATGGCCTAATAGGGCTGTCAATTTTATTTTTATTTAGAATATTCATTGAATTCAAAATAAAAATCCACAAAACGTTGCATTCTAATTTAAGGTGTGCGTCAGGCTGCTTCTCAGTGGTGCACGAGATGCGATGAAGATGTAGGGAGATGTCATTGCATTTGAATGCTTCTTTTTGCCTATGAAGTTGAACCCACTGGATACGTTGTTCAGTTAAAATACTGCAGAAAAAGAGAACATCAATGCAGAGATTATGTTGTTTACGTCAAAACTGGAACCAAGCCGTTCACACAGAATGTATATTTTGTATATTTTTTAGAGGGACATCTATCACCGTTGCACTCGTGTCTCACAAAAGAGAGTCAGATATTTAGAAAGCCTTTAAACAGTAAGTTCAACTTTGAAAAAACATGTCTCAAAACTTTATGGCGGGACGGGTCTCTCCCCATTCCACTGCATATCTCATGTTTAAAAAAAATCTAATAAAATGAACGTTACTCTTTGTGATTGGTCTTCTGTGCTTTGTATTAAACTGTGTTTTTACATGATACTTTTTGTTTCTAATTCTTTAAACAACTTGATTATATTTATATTGATTTATATGGTTAAACATTATTTTAAATATTATTTTTCATTTTTCAGTGGTAGAATTCTCGCCTGCCACGTGGGAGACCCAGATCTGATTCCCGGCCATTGCAAAGACAGCCTTCTTGGGGGAAGTCATGGTCTAATGGTTAGAGAGTCGGACTCAGGTTCGAGTCTCGGTCCGGCAGGAATTGTAGTTGGGGGTGAATGTCCAGCGCTCTCTCCACCCTCAATACCACGACTGAGTGCCCTTGAGCAAGCAACCGAACCCCCAACTGCTCCCCGGGAGCCGCAGCATAAATGTCTGCCCACTGCTCCGGGTGTGTGTTCACGGTGTGTGTGTGTGTGTGTTCACGGTGTGTGTGTGTGTTCACTTTGGATGGGTTAATTGCAGAGCACAAATTCAGAGTATGGGTCACCATACATGGCTGTATGTCACGTCACGTCACTTTTAGATTAGTAATATTTTTCTCGATGTGCCTTCTTGTGGCCTCAGGAGAGAAGCCAAAAGCTTTTTTCCCCTAACAGAAATTATGCCTTTTAAATTAGATAATTCTAATTTAGATTTTTCGGGAATTTTGACAGCCCTATTGCCCAGTAATCTATTTTTACTTCGTGTTGATTTTTAGATGCCCTTTTAAATAATTAATTACACGTATGAAAGAGAAAGCTCAATATTACCCAGAATAACACAGTGCTGATGCCACACGACACTCTCATGCACTTCCCGCAGGCCGTGTGCGGCACCTTCTCTTCCTCCTATACCAGACAAACACAAAAGCTCTTTGTTAATGTCAACAACCTAAAAACAATGAATTCATCTGAATAGAGGCGCTGCATGCAGTGAAAATCATACCAGTGTAACAGGGTTCACTCTCTCATAGATGCATTTGGCCTCGTATTCGGGTCGAGGCTGTTCCTCCTGCTGAAGAAACTCCACCGTGTCCCAATCGTGCTCCAGTTCGGCCTGATAGCGCTTCCAGAACTCCAGAAACAGAGTCACTGCAAAGACGATACACATTGCATACAAAACGGCAAGATTAACACAATGATACTGCATTATAAAATAATAAATATTGCATTACAAGCTTACAGTAATAACAGGAAGGTCCCATTAGTAACTTGTAAATGAATGCATTAAAGGGGTCATGAACTGCCTCTGTACTGCTTTATGAGGTCCACTTGTAATGTTAAGATTTTTACATCAATAAAACATAACTTAGAAGTAATCGGCTATTTTCTGTCCTGTGTTTAACCCTTTACGATTCCTGTAAAATTAGCCTAAAACGCCTAAAAAAGGCATACCCAAAGTAAATTGCATGCTGTTCTTGGGCCATTTGGATGATATGCATGGTGTTGGTCTCCTTTGAAAGGTGACACTCTGAGGTTTGTTTCTCAACAGTCAGAATCACTGTAAGTCTTACTGATATTGAGTAATAGCACTTTGAATACACTAAAAAAATAATTCTGCCTGCATAGAATAGAATAGAATGTAAATAGAAGCCTGCAGATGACTATAGCTGGGAGGTATGAGCTGAAAAATACACTGGGATCACAGAATGAAGCCTTGCCAAGCCAAATTTACCATTTGATAAACAGTATATTAGAAAATTAGTGTTTTACATGTTTATCTAATTTTATGTCGAGACACTTCCAAAAGAATTACACTTGGAGACTCCAAACGACGCTTTGTAACAACGACTCATACAATGCTGTAATTCTTGAATGCTTTAATGTACAGTCATCATTTTGGGCTCTAATGAAAGGTTACACTTAGAGCTATTCAGTTTCTCATCCAGATTCAGTGTCAATAATTACTGACACATAGTAACTGAAGCATAAACACATTATAGTCACATTTATTTATAGAATCCAAAATGTGTACACTTTTAAAATTACATATATATTTATAATTAATAATCTAAATACATTTTTTTCCTATATTTCTATACACAGTATATTATTATTATTATTTTTTTTCTTATATTGGTGTTATATTGCATCCCTACTGTGTTATTCCTATGTATGTCTGTACTATCATGCATGTCTTCATTATGTCAACAAAAAGGGGTCTGATAAAGACACTGATTGTACATGCTGTGTTTATTGTATCTTAAAATGGTTTACATAGTTGAAATCACAAGAATCTCAGCTTTCCGTGGATATATGACATGAATTTATTTTTTTTGACGACTTTACCCTGTCACTACTAGGCGTCCCGCCGGCGGTACGCTGGATTCTTAAAGGGTCAGTACGCTGTGTTTGAATAGACGCAGAGACTCGGAGTAAACACCCACTGCTATGATTGTGTGCATTCCTCATAGATGGACGCTGCTGTGATTTAGGTTAAAAACACATATTCAGTACAAATCAAATGATCTGTAAGAAGACACAAAGCAATAGTGATCACGTAATGAAAACACGCATTTGTTTTGCAGCATTCCTGTCAGATCCAATATAGTTGCACAGTATCGTCTTTCAGTTTCAATCTTTCTGAAAATTACAAGGTCAAATTGTGCTTTGTTTGTTAACGTTATCCACCACGGTGAAATGACATGAACAAAGCACCAGGTTCTAACTGATGTGGTCTGAATCTTCATTAAAAATAACGTTTATTCACTCTTTCCTCATGTTGAAATCAGAAGGAAGGCAACACAAATACTTTTTCATGATAACAGAGGTCTAGGGATATGTAAGTCAGTCCACAGTAAAGTGCACACAGCCTGCATAAAGTAGCTGTGCTTTTTCACAAGCCCTTGTGACTTCCTTAATGTGATGTCAGAACTACTCAGTCACCATCCCAAGCACCGCCCACCGTCCTTCTTCCAAACCCCCAGACAACATCGTGTCCATGCCATTGATGAACAACAACAACACGGAAACATGTCGAAAAGGTTCACTTTAACGGACAAAGCCAGATCGACTGACCTGTAATGATACACTCTCACTCAAAGGATGGATGATTTGACAGGACTGTTACTGAGGTGGATCACAATTAATCACAACACTGTATCATATATAAATCATCAGTTTGTTGTTTTACACATCATTTCATACACAGCATATTCGTGAGATGCAAGAAATCTTCAGACGCGCACATAACAACAAAAGACAATACTTTATTGAACCTATTCTGATAGCATTTTTGACGACCGTTTCTGTCCAGTCCGCTCGTTTTATCTCGTTTAACCACGGCTGTCCTCGTTTTTTTATCTGGCAGCAGGTACTAAGGGTGGAACGGTTCGGCGGAAAAAAAACACACGGTTCGGCACATGCTAGGACCGCGGTTCAACTTAAATCTGACAACATATCTGCAATATGGTTTGATATGAATAACGTTAACAAACTGATCCTTACTGTAAAGTGTAAAACATATTGCATATAAAACAAAGTAAATGCAATGCAACTAAACATTTCACAAACATGACTAATCAAGCTGCAAGCTGGTTCTTGACCAGAATAAGCTGCAATGTGGAGCAGACAAAGATTTGGAAACATTAGCATGTGACCAGCGTATGACATCACTCACCCCAAACAGACATGAAGATTGCAAACACTAATGTCCCATAGTTATCGAATACACACAGTCTCTGTGGAGGAAAACAAGACAGAAACACATTCTCAGCTCCAGAGCATTTCACAAAACAAAACATACATCAGTTAAATCTGAGATCAGACATCAAATCCCAGAGTCCTCCTGAGGAGAGGCTGTGGGTCTGTGTATGTTTGACTCACTTTAGACGACTCACACGTGGTGTTCAGCCTCCAGTACGGACAGACGTTATCACACTGCGGACACATAACGATTTCTCCACCAATCTGAGGGTCACACACCTCTTTGCTGCCAAAAAGATCATAATCAGTCAAAATCAAAAGTACATAATTACACAAGTAAGGGACCATTTGAGAAAAAACACTAAACAATTATACAAACTGTAATAAAAAATCAGGTTTGATGAGTTTGTTTACTAGGTTGCACAATGTGCTATATAATTGTATGTATAAGGATCAAATTTATACTGTGAATCAATATTATAAATGTGTATAAAATATATATATTTATTTTTTCTAATTCACAATAGTACTGTACTGTTAGTGGTATTCTGTATGTATATGTATTTTTAGCCAATTTGATATATTTAAATTGTTGTAATATTTTCTATAATCATTTAATTAAATTTTTTTTGGCCATGTTTTTGTGATTATATACATATCAATACAATCATTAAATGCCAAGGCAACATTTCTGACTTTAATTTAAAAATAAAATAAATATTAAAAACTATATAAAAATGATAGAAACATACAACAAAAATTACTAAAATTTTGATATAAAAATGTACATTATAAAAAGTAAAAACAATCAAAAATAAAAGTACGTCAATGATACTGAAGTGAAACTGTCGTTACATAGTATTATTTATATATTATTATAGTTTCTAGTAATATTTTGAATTAGCTTTCATTTTTATATTTTTCAGTTTTCAATTTAATTTGAGCTTACTTTTATTTATTTTGTTATTCGTACTTTTATTATTATTATTATTTTTACTATTTAGATTTATTATATTTTTTATATTATTATTAAATTATATAATCATAAAATGTAATATTTAATTTTGGAAACATTTTGTTTATATATCAATATGGCTATTTTTATAATAATAATAATAAATTAATATTAATATTTCACTTTAAATGAGAAAAGAACTACAAATAATCTTTTTCACACTGGTATTATTTATTTATTTTAATAATTTGCTGTCATTTTATTTATATAATTTATTTTAATGTTATGGCCAAAATTCAATATGTCTATAAAATAATAATAATGGTAATACTACTAATAATAATTAGTATTGTAATTTTCTTTACAAAAAAAAAAAAAAAATATATAATAATTTTTTACTTGAAAAATAAAAGTCTGCTGTACCTCCACGTGCTGCTCTCTCTGGTCTTGAATCCATATATGAAACAGCCGAGTCCGACCGCAGCGGCCAGAGTCAACATGATTGTGTAGAAACCCAACCAGGCGAAATATATGCCGATCTTCTCACCGTAATACTTCCTGAAAGCAGAGGAACATATTAACAAGCTCATTCATCCGGAGGGGTCAGAAGAAAAACCAGCATTAACAGAATGACACAAACACACCTGATCAGATCCAGCGGCTGCATCTTATAGAAGCTCTTGGGATGAGCCCACTCATTATACAGCAGAAAGCGCTCATTAGGGCAATCAGGCTCTTTAGATTTCACATTAAATCTGCTCTGTTACAGAAATCACAAAAGCACATTAATACTCATGCATCACTTCATTTACACTACACTAACTACATTCAGTTTAAATGCAGGAAAGGGGCTGGATGAATGAAAATAATCCTAAGATATATTCCAGGAGTTATTTTCTTAAAAGAATATCTTAGTTTTTTCTTAAGAAGAAAGTGCCAGGATGTGACGTTATCTTGTTGTATGGCGATCCTAGACTCACTGATCAACTGAATGATAAACACTTCAAAGGCTGCATTTTTGCACTGCCTGCAGATTATCATAATAATCATAACATTCACCTGATATATATAACATTTTATTCCCTTATATGGATGGAGTGATAAGAAGAGAAATCTCCAAAAATATTATTTTGGTATTTTGTGATTTTATATATACAGGTGCTGGTCATATAATTAGAATATCATCAAAAAGTTGATTTATTTCACTAATTCCATTCAAAAAGTGAAACTTGTATAATGTATACATTCATTCCACACAGACTGATATATTTCAAGTGTTTATTTCTTTTAATGTTGATGATTATAACTGACAACTAATGAAAACCCCAAATTCAGTATCTCAGAAAATTAGAATATTGTGAAAAGGTTCAATATTGAAGACACCTGGTGCCACACTCTAATCAGCTAATTAACTCAAAACACCTGCAAAGGCCTTTAAATGGTCTCTCAGTCTAGTTCTGTAGGCTACACGATCATGGGGAAGACTGCTGAATTGACAGTTGTCCAAAAGACGACCATTGACACCTTGCACAAGGAGGGCAAGACACAAAAGGTCATTGCAAAAGAGGTTCACAGAGCTCTGTGTCCAAGCACATTAATAGAGAGGCGAAGGGAAGGAAAAGATGTGGTAGAAAAAAGTGTACAAGCAATAGGGATAACCGCACCCTGGAGAGGATTGTGAAACAAAACCCATTCAAAAATGTGGGGGAGATTCACAAAGAGTGGACTGCAGCTGGATGCAGATTTCATTTTCCAACAGGACTTGGCACCTGCACACAGTGCCAACGCTACCAGTACCTGGTTTAAGGACCATGGTATCCCTGTTCTTAATTGGCCAGCAAACTCGCCTGACCTTAACCCCGTAGAAAATCTATGAGGTATTGTGAAGAGGAAGATGCGATATGCCAGACCCAACAATGCAGAAGAGCTGAAGGCCACTATCAGAGCAACCTGGGCTCTCATAACACCTGAGCAGTGCCACAGACTGATCGACTCCATGCCACGCCGCATTGCTGCAGTAATTCAGGCAAAAGGAGCCCCAACTAAGTATTGAGTGCTGTACATGATCATACTTTTCATGTTCATACTTTCAGTTGGCCAAGATTTCTAAAAATCCTTTCTTTGTATTGGTCTTAAGTAATATTCTAATTTTCTGAGATACTGAATTTGGGGTTTTCATTAGTTGTCAGTTATAATCATCAAAATTAAAATAAATAAACACTTGAAATATATCAGTCTGTGTGGAATGAATGTATACATTATACAAGTTTCACTTTTTGAATGGAATTAGTGAAATAAATCAACTTTTTGATGATATTCTAATTATATGACCAGCACCTGTATATGGATATAAAATAATGATAATTATTTGCAAAGTAAAAATGACAACAAAAATAAACTAAGAAATGCAATATTAATATTTTATGTTACTTTTAAAAAGTTTTAATTTAATTTCAGATTCGTATTTAGTGCTTTTGACATACACATTTATTAGTGTATTAGTGTTGTATTTTTTAGTTTGAGCATTTCCCATTTTCATTTAGTTTAACCAGCACACGGATGGTTCTTACATCATGTAATGGATACGCAGCCTTGTACACGCCTCCATCCAGCAGCTTACTGATGCCAAACTTCTTCATGCTTCCTTTGACGTCATACGGCGCTCGGCTGAGGATGTAGTACGCCTGCAACCCACGGCATATCAGTAAAACACAGGTGAACAGTGAGACACACAGCGACTCAGACGTCCAACGCACCATTCTGCTCCTCATGGCCGGCGTGAAGAACTGCTCTCTGTCCTTCACATAAAAACTCTTCAGCTGATCCTTCCTGAAAGGAGCCGTGAAGAAGTCGGGCTCCTTGGCGATGACGTCCTCGCTGGGGTAGAAGTGGCGTGTGAAGCAGTTGTACGCAGACGACTGCGAGGCCAGATCGTTGGGCTGGATGGGCAGTTTGATGTGCAGGACTTCAGCGTATGTGCACAAAACCTCAAAAGGCATATGCACTTTCACATAGATGAGCTTCTCATCCGTTACCTACAAAACACAGAGAGCAAACTCTCCCATCAGTGCTACAGGAAGAGATACGTGCATCCAAGACAATAACATTCCTGCAGATCATAACACAGGTTCAGACAGGATCCTTCCTGAGGAGTCCATACATACGAGTAAAACTGATATAAACTAGGTAAGAGGAATGCAGAAACAGAAAGAAAACATCTCTATAGGAAGAAACGCTGTGTGATTAAATCACTTACGGATTGTGTCGCTTCCAATTCCACACCTAAATTCACCAGGCTTCCTTCGAAAAACTCTCTGCGTCTTTGCTAGAGAATAATTGAGGAAAAAAGAAGGAATGTAGATAAAACTCACAGATTTTGAGGCGAATGAATGACATTGATGTAAAAATAATGTTCAATATTTTTGCACAGGTTGATCATTTCACTTCATAAGACTTCAATATAGGTCTGGGCGATATATCGCATGCGATTGTCACACGCATCTCGTTAGTAAAGCCGGTTCCGTGATTAGCGGTAAATCTCCATCACCTGCTTTCAAATGGAGCGCAATTTAATACACAGCGCCGTAGTTTACTGACTAGCTACACAGTATCGTGTTCATTATCGAAGGCGATTCATCTGATAAAGAATTCACCATTCAGAATGACAGAAGCCATTAACTTCCTTATTATGGAGAAAAAAAACTATGCAAGTCATTGTCCGTCAACTGTTTGATTCCAACATTCTTTAAAATATCTTCTTTGGTTCTTTTCAGTATCTTTTGCACTTGAAGGTAATTGCTCAGATTACTAGCAAAGGGCTGGAAGTATCTGTTAGTCAACAGCTGAAGTAAATGAATGAGTGAAAGTGACCTTGACTTACTCTTCTCCTCATAACGGAGCCTTTTTTCTCAGATACATTTTTAGACTCATCATCATAGACCAAAATAAAGTCAATTCTTCTCTTTCCATCGTTGAAAAATAGAGAATCAGGGTTACCATTGAATTCAGCCTGTGAACAGAAAACTGATGTTACAGAAAGCTCAAAATCATCTCCAGTTAATGGTGCAAAAGAACTAAAAAGT
Source organism: Gymnocypris eckloni scoliostomus (assembly GCA_027564155.1). Classification (NCBI taxonomy): domain Eukaryota; kingdom Metazoa; phylum Chordata; class Actinopteri; order Cypriniformes; family Cyprinidae; genus Gymnocypris; species Gymnocypris eckloni. The sequence continues at coordinate 9,645,274 of CM050432.1, read as the reverse complement.
AATAAAAGTTACTTAATAAACAGATTTGAGCTACTGAATTAATTCAGATAAATGTTCCACTTATAAGCAAACACTGAAACTTGTGATGAACTTACAATGAGCATGCTGTGTGTGTGTGTGTGCGTGTTTTTGTGACATATGAGGACACATATTTGTATAATGACATGGGTATGACAAGGAGAAGGTGATTTATGAGGACATTACCCCATGTCCCCATTTTAAAAATGCTTATAAATCATACAGAAATAGTTTTTTTGAGAATGTAAAAATGCAGAAAGTTTCCTTTAAGGGGTAGGTTTAAGTGTAGGGCAATAGAAAATACAGTTTGTACAGTATAAAATCATCACGCCTATGTAGGGTCCCTACAATTCACAAAAACAAACGTGTGTGTGTGTGTGTGGGGGATAGGGGTTGGGTGTGTGGGTGTGTTTTGTCTAATAATATTTTCCTGTGTTTATCAAGGTGGATTGAAAAGAAACAAACCCGTTCCACTTTTGGCACAGCTTGACCTTTTGGCATAGATTTGTATGTTGGCAACTCTTCAGAATAAACTGAAAAAAGCATATACAAAATATTACAATAAACAGTCAAAAGGCAATACATGCGAGTCACGGATCCTCTGCAGTGAATGGGTGCCGTCAGAATGACAGTCCAAAACAGCTGAAATAAAAACACGTTGCTTTTGGCTTCACAAGATGTTAATTAATGGACTGGAGTGGTGTGGATTACTTGTGATGTTTTTATCAGCTGTTCGTCATTCTGACGGCACCCATTCACTGCAGAGGATTCATTGGTGAGCAAGTCATGTAATGCTACATTTCTCAAATCTGTTCCCATGAACAAACAATCTCATCTACGTGTTGGATGGCCTG
>CM050432.1:9558825-9644302 GCA_027564155.1 Gymnocypris eckloni scoliostomus | reverse complement strand
TCTTTAGACTTTTGTCATCTTTAAGTACAGGTTAAAGAACATTAATTGCTTGCTTGAATTTCATTATTTCAGATAATTTGTATGGAATAACTTGAAATGATGAAGAAAGAGGATAAAATCAAATTTAAGAACACAAATACATACCTTAATCTCATAAATTCATACTGGTATATTTATTCGGTGCAATATAGTTTTGTTTTGAGGCTAACACCTTGACTCAACTTTATTTGGATTATTAATTTCAATGTATCAAAGAAAGACTTGGTTTGGTTTTTAACAATTGTTGATACTGAAAGAATATGATGTAAAACTGCACATGCTTTTCATAAGGAGACTAAAAGGTACCTAAAGCAATAGGTGGTCTTCACCATAAAAAGGTAAGTGTTAGATTTGATTTCCGCATAAATGAAGGGAAATACTTTTAATCTCACTGAATACACATGGCTCCTTGACTATGTGTGGAGGAAGGGTTATTTTCTTAGCACTCTTTGGCTGTCCTGCTATACCGTATTTGATCATTTTGTGAACCTTTTAATATGAGAGCTTCTGGAACCATATATAAAGACATGTTTTCCCAAGAATAAATGAGTTTGAACGCCATGACGCCTCTGTGTCTTGTCTTTTGTTCTCCCAGATCTGCTGAAGACTTCTCTCACAACATCCAACATATATTTCTGATCTGATTTAGAAGTGATCCAAAACACAGAAAGAAAACTTAGTTCATAAGGAAGTTGAAGTTTTACAGTAAGTAATTCAATATTCGTCTGTCACAGCCAAACACCAATCACTGTAACTCACTGGAGGGCGCACTAACTCAGACTTTATTTTACATTTGAACAGAACCACACAAGTAACAAAAAATATATAAAAAAATATAACTCCTATTAACTACAAATAACTATATTTAGCATATTTCATAAGCACCAACAGCTGAGTAGACAGCTATTTAAGAATCTAAGTTATTAGATTCGCTTTTCAGCGATGTAATTCATTCACAAAAATCACCAGAGGAGTGCGTAACATGTTTAAGGTTATTAGACTATGCAGTGGAGTCGTTCACAAAAATAACCAAAGCAGGGTGCAACCTATTTAAGGTCATTAGACTCCGTATGCAGTGATGTCATTCAAAAAATAACCACAGGAGAGCACAACACATTGAAGTTAACTAAACTCGATTGGGAGAGGAGTAATTCACCAAAATCTCGACAAGAGAACGTAATGCATTTTAAGTTTGTTAGACTTGATTTGTGGTGATGCAATTGACAAAAATCACCACATGAGGGTGCAACACATTTAAGTTCATTAGACAAGAGGTCCTAGCACGATGGCAGAGATACATACTTGGGACAGACTACTTTTGGAGAGGTGCAATTAATCAAAACCACCACAGGAGGGCGCAACCGATTTAAGTTCATTAGAATCCTTTTGGAGAGGTGCAATTAATCAAAACCGCCTCAGGAGGGCGCAACCCATTTAAGTTCATTAGAATCCTTTTGGAGAGGTGCAATTAATCAAAACCGCCACAGGAGGGCGCAACCCATTTAAGTTCATTAGACTGCAGCTGTGTAATTAACAAAATACTTGCGTAATACTAGCTGGTTATTTTAAGTAGTTATTTGTAATGTTACAAGTCACATAAGGTTAACAGTGAAATATTAATTATTGTACCTGGCCAGATGCAAAATCTGTGGCTCACAGGTAAAAGCACTGCCTCATGGTTACAAAGGGTGCTGAGATCAAGTCCTGCTGTTGCTTGAGTGTAAAATTGTTGGCATTATATCCAACAAAGTCTCTCAAATGTTAGTACTCAGGGAGAGAGCCACAGTGGCAATAGTGGCTGAACATATGATCTCTGGTTGAGGCTGCAAAAGAGGCACGGGTTCAAGTCCCACCTCAGTTTATCAAAAAACAACTGAAAGCTTTAGCTAGTTAATTGTAAAATCACAAGTCACATACAGTAGGTAGAGATAAGTTCCTTCAGAAGTTTAAACAAGTGATCCGTAGCTCACTGAGAAGAGCGCAGTCTTGTGGTTTAGAGCAGTGGTTCTCAAACCTCTGCATGAAGTACCCCAGCACTGCACATTTTGTGTCTCTCTATATCTGACACACCTACTTCAAGTCTTGCAGTCTCCACTAATGAGCTGATGAGTTGAATCAGGTGTGATAGATCAGGGAGACATACAAAATGTGCAGGGCAGGGGGTACTCCAGGACAAGTTTGAAAACCACTGGTTTAGAGGTTGCTGGTTTGATTCCAGCCAGAACTCAATGAAATGAGTTTGTGTTGTAAGAGTTGGGCAGGTGCAAATGCTTCTTTTAATTTAAAGTGAAGCTCTCAACAAAATACCACACAAAACACACCAGCACTCACTAGGCTCAGTTGATAAAGCACTGTGTTTAAAGCATGGCAATCTGAGTTCAAATCCTGTTATTGCTCATGTAAAATTGTTGCCATTATATCCAACAAAGTGCCCCAAATGCCAGCACTCAACATGACAGCCACAGTAGCACTAGTGACTAATGCATGTTCTCTGTGTACAAGGCTGTGGTAGAGCCATGGGTTCGAATCCAAAGCTTTAGCTTGTTTATTGAAGAAAAAAACACACAGATTAACAGAGAAGCAGCAGAGCTTCACACAACACCTGCTGCAACATCAACAAACAGCGCGATTCCTTATTATTACACTTTATAATGTCAATATCTGACGACTCGTTCAGAGATTATAAACGTAACGCAACAACTAGCGATTCGTTTCCTAGACAGCGCGTGCAAGTCATTTAACGACAAATTGGCTTCATGCGGAAAATTACTTACAGGAGAGTCGCGTGACGCTCAATTTCAGCGTGTTATCGGACTGTGTGTCGGTTTCATTTACATTTTAGCTGAAAATATTGTTGCTAAACTTACATGAACAGCTGTCATCTGCAGGATCTGCACGTGTTGTTGTGACTGTCGTCAAGCAGCCGAAGGTGTCCGACTGAAGGTGAAACCCGCTCGCGCCGCCTCGAGGAGCGGATGAAAACTGCACTTTACTTTCTGTCTTTCTATTGTTCATGTTATATGCCAAGATCACATTTGAGAATCATGAAACTGCTACAGAATCATGTTCAAATCTTACATATGTTGAGGTATTCACAAATTATTGGTCATATGACTTTTTTTTATATATAAATGTATTTTTACAAGAACAGGGAGAAGAGCAAACTATCAAACAAATATTATTATTAATTTATTTATATTTAAATTCCTGTGAAGAGTTCATTAGACTCAATTTGCAGCGGTGTAATACACACGAATCACCACAGGAGGGCCACTTAGGTCCTTCTGACTTTTTTGCATTTCAGTTTAGTTTAACAGAAGAGGACAGAACAAAATCACACAAGGATATAAAATAGCAATGCACAAAAAATACCACAGGAGGGCGTTCATTATATTCGGTTAAGAGTGGACTCATTAGACATGCTGTGGTGATTTTTGTGAACTACAATCAGGTATAATAATCTTACCTGGTTTTCCCCTCCTGTGGTGATTTTTGTGAACTACAATCAGGTATAATAATCTTTACCTTGTTTTGCCCTCCTGTGGTGATTTGTGTCAATTACAATCGAGTATAATAATCTTAACCTGGTTTTACACCGCAGCAGCTGATGATAATTAATGCTAATGTGATGGACCAAAAACAACACTGAATACAACACAATCTCAGTGATGGCGTGGATCATTGTTCAACTTTGAGTGTTAAAGTACTGGGTCAAATCCAGCAAGTTTTACTGAAAATAACATCTACACTACAAACTAAAGTAAACCGCCTGTTTTACCAGGGGTACAGTGGTGCAGCGGCTAAACATGAGACTGTGACTCATGAAGCTACAATGCAGTTGTGTTCAAATCCCACAGATGCACTGAATGTCTTTTACTCATCTTAAACCTACATTAAGCTTAAACTTAAAATCTAAATGATCCTACAAACAACACCAGTACAGCATCAGTTTCTGTGGCTCAGTGGTTAAAGGCTTCAATCTCAAACTTCAAAGTCCTGGTTCAAGCCCCAGAGTTATTATTCATAATTTAGAACAAATCTCTCAATTAAGACCTGCTCAAAACACTGATCGGCTTCTCAGACTCAGTGACTCAAGAGATAAAGCTTTGTGTTTGAATCTGGGAGATCCGTGTTCAAATCCCTCTTTTGCTTACTTTAAATCGATTTCATCCAACAAAGTTACTCAAATACCAGAACAAACCATGAAATCCACGATGGTCTAGTGGATAAACGCAAACACTGTTGGAAGATGAGTCTGTGATGAAGACATGGGTTCAAATCCCACCTCATTAAATCACATACACAGTTTACTTTAACTTCTTTATTGGGGACTCACGGGTCAACAGTCAAATATAAGTTCCTTCACATGCTCCAACAAGAGACCTGTGGCTCACAGGTAAGAGCGCTGCCTCACGGGTTCAGAGGTTGCTGGTTCGATCCCAGCCAGGTCTCTGCTTTACGGGTGAATGGTGGAGTGTGTGTGAAGGCGCGCCCAAAGAAGGAGGATACCAGCACGGTCTCCTCCTGGAGCTTCCGGCACCGTGACCAGCAGCGGTTATGCTTTTATCCAAACTGGAAAAATAAAATAAAGCTGCAGAAAAATTATCATTTCCCATCCCTTCCCCACCTACTTAGGTTACCATCATTTGCTTTTTAAAGGAGTGACCCCTCAAAAAGAAAATGATGGTAACCTACACGTCTAGTGCACTAGAACACATTCACACAGTAGATACATCACCGGTCCACGAGCAGATGTCCATCATTACAGTCGCTGTCTGTCTGCTGGACGATCCACAACACCACTTCTTCTGTTCAGTCAAGACACAAATCAAGACATTATTAGACATATTGTACATCAAGTCTAAAGACAGGTAACATAACTAGGTACATATATTAATGTTACATATTTATAAAACACTGCAGACTCTATTATACTTGTAATGCTCCATCAATCCGTTTCATTCAATCTACTGTTTGTTTCGGTTTAGTTCAGGAGCAAATGATTTGCAATGAAACCCAATCACAAAATATCCAGTCAGTCTATAAACTGCTAAAACATCAAATACAATTGATAGCATCTTGCTTTTAATTATTTACGACATATGTATATATAATAAATAGGCATTTAAATGTCTGTGCTCTTATTATGACAGTCAGAGCTAGAAACAGAAAAGCCTGAAGCAGCAGAGCTTCACACAACACCTGCTGCAACATCAACAAACAGCGCGATTCCTTATTATTACACTTTATAATGTCAATATCTGACGACTCGTTCAGAGATTATAAACGTAACGCAACAACTAGCGATTCGTTTCCTAGACAGCGCGTGCAAGTCATTTAACGACAAATTGGCTTCATGCGGAAAATTACTTACAGGAGAGTCGCGTGACGCTCAATTCCAGCGTGTTATCGGACTGTGTGTCGGTTTCATTTACATTTTAGCTGAAAATATTGTTGCTAAACTTACATGAACAGCTGTCATCTGCAGGATCTGCACGTGTTGTTGTGACTGTCGTCAAGCAGCCGAAGGTGTCCGACTGAAGGTGAAACCCGCTCGCGCCGCCTCGAGGAGCGGATGAAAACTGCACTTTACTTTCTGTCTCTCTATTGTTCATGTTATATGCCAAGAACACATTTGAGAATCATGAAACTGCTACAGAATCATGTTCAAATCTTACATATGTTGAGGTATTCACAAATTATTGGTCATAGGACTTTTTTATATATAAATGTATTTTAACAAGAACAGGGAGAAGAGCAAATTATCAAACAATTATTATTATTATTTTTTATTTATATTTTAATTCCTGTGAAGAGTTCATTAGACTCAATTTGCAGCGGTGTATTACACACGAATCACCACAGGAGGGCCACTTAGGTCCTCTGACTTTTTTGCATTTCAGTTTAGTTTAACAGAAGAGGACAGAACAAAATCACAGACAATGATATAAAATAGCAATGCACAAAAAATACCACAGGAGGGCGTTCATTATACTCGGTTAAGAGTGGACTCATTAGACATGCTGTGGTGATTTTTGTGAACTACAATCAGGTATAATAATCTTTACCTGGTTTTGCCCTCCTGTGGTGATTTTTGTGAACTACAATCAGGTATAATAATAATCTTTACCTTGTTTTGCCCTCCTGTGGAGATTTGTGTCAATTACAATTGAAAGTACTGGGCCAAATCCAGCAATTTTACTGAAAATAACATCTATACTACAAACTAAAGTAAACCGCCTGTTTTACCAGGAGTACAGTGGTGCAGCGGCTAAACATGAGACTGTGATTCATGAAGCTACAATGCAGTTGTGTTCAAATCCCACAGATGCACTGAATGTCTTTTACTCATCTTAAACCTACATTAAGCTAAACTTAAAATCTAAATGATCCTACAAACAACACCAGTACAGCATCACCGTTTCTGTGGCTCAGTGGTTAAAGGCTTCAATCTCAAACGTCAAAGTCCTGGTTCAAGCCCCAGAGTTATTATTCATAATTTAGAACAAATCTCTCAATTAAGGCTTAAAACGCTGATCGGCTTCTCAGACTCAGTGACTCAAGAGATAAATCTTTGTGTTTGAATCTGGGAGATCCGTGTTTAAATCCCACTTTTGCTTACTTTAAATCGATTTCATCCAACAAAATCTCTCAAATACCAGAACAAACCATGAAATCCACGATGGTCTAGTGGATAAACGCAAACACTGTTGGATGATGAGTCTGTGATGAAGACATGGGTTCAAATCCCTCCTCATTAAATCACATACACAGTTTACTTTAACTTCTTTATTGTGGACTCACGGGTCAACAGTCAAATATAAGTTCCTTCACATGCTCCAACAAGAGACCTGTGGCTCACAGGTAAGAGCGCTGCCTCGCGGGTTCAGAGGTTGCTGGTTCGATCCCAGCCAGGTCTCTGCGTTACGGGTGAATGGTGTGTGAAAGAAGGAGTGGGGACGGTCGGGTCCCCCCCTGAGTCCCAGAGCGATGTCCAGCAGTGGTTATGCTTTTCAGCCTGAAAAAAAAAATTAGCTGTATACAATTTTTCACTTTCCGTCCCTTCCCCACCTACTTAGGTTACCATCATTTGCTTTTTAAAGGAGTGACCCCTCAAAAAGAAAATGATGGTAACCTACACATTAACTAGTAAACAACACATTATAAGCTTTACCTGTCCATGAGCAGATGTCCATCATTACAGCGAATGTCTGTCCACTCGTCCCAGAGCTCTTCTGGTGGTCAAACACATCTCTTATTCTGTAGGATAAAGAAATACATAATTACTCCATACTGCAGAATCAAATAGATTAGTGTAAATAATAGTTAATACATGTCCTCAAGAATGTTTACAGTAAAAAATATGATTTGAATGAATGTTATTAAAACTGTGCAAGGAGTATGTTATTGTTCAGTAATGCTGTATAAATAATAATCTTTGTGCTCATATGCTGTTATTGCCTTCTACCTGTCTGTAAACTAACTCTTACGCCAAATAACATAAAAAGCAAACTAAATCAATAAATCTGAGTGTAAGGTTTTGTCACATCACTGGGCTTGTTTGGTCTGAAACAGACATTCTTGCAAGACTCTGCACCAATCAGATGTATTACCACAGATGTAGCGTCCAGACGAAGAAGATGAAGAAATGTTTGTGTCTGTAATTTGGGGATGGAAAGGAACACCGCATCAAGCAGCAAATGTTCGTAAATCTTCTGTTTTCTACTAAATATTGCGGTGTCACACATGCCCCTCTGTCAGGTGATCATTTCATTGTTGATTAGCTGAAAATGTGCGCTGTGCAGGCCCGGCGCCAGGACGGCATAACTGGGGGGACATTTTAATCCCATAGGGGGGGGCGCCATTGGACCCAGTTACTGATTTGGTCCCTCCTGCTCCTTTCATTTATTTATTCACTTATTTATTATTACTTTATAATATTGCTTGTCCGATTTGGCTTCCAATATTAAATCGAGCTTCCTGTCACTGCCAAATGCGTGTAAACAGTGCAAAAATGTTGAGGCAGGTGCGACAGAGAGCAAAACATGAATTTATAAACTAGGATTTTCAGTTTATCCAGAAGGATCATATTTGATTTTCATATATGATATTTTCATATATTTTATATAAATTTGGGAGGATTCTTGTTTTATCCCATTTAGGATTGGTTCCAAATTATAGAAATGTATAGAAATATAGGTTTAACATAAATAAATAAAAAAGGTACAAAACATCGAACTATTAATCTTTTGATTCAGATCTGCATTTTTTAAATAAAAAAGCTATGCGTGGTGCCTAACAAAGCCCTTAGCTGTTATAAATTCACTGTAAACACGACACTGCACTTACAAATTGCATATATATTAGTTTCATGTTTTAAATAGGAACTGGAAATATATGAATTTCTTTAATTTATAAAATCCTAGTTTTCCAATTATTATTTCAGAATTTTAACATGCGCGCGTTAAATCTCTTATTTATTTTTATTTTCTTTCAGCTAAGGAGAGCAAAGCCATGTTATGTTTCTGTCATTTCATTTATTTTTGATTATTTAAATATTTATTATAATTATTATTTTTATTAATGGCATTATTTTCATCGTTTAGTCACGTGACTGGTAAGGGGACCTGCAGTCCTATTTTGTTTTATTTTAGTTTTATTAATATTTTGAATTAGTTTTAATTGTATTTTTTTCTTGACTTAATTTTATGATTTATATATTTTTATAATTTTTCAGTGTTTTATTGTTTATAGTCACGTGATTGGTACTGATTTCTGCAGTGCTATTTTAGTTTTATTAATATTTTGAATTAGCTTAATTTTTTATTTTTTTTTGTAATTTGTATTTTATTTTTTCATTATGTACTTTTGTCATTTTTGGCTATTTTTTAAATGGGCCTCTTGCTATTTACATCTATTTGATATTAAATTATTTACATTTATACAATTTATATTTCAGTTTAGTTTAGTTTTCAATTGATAGCATCTTGCTTTTAATTATTTACGACATATGTATATATACACATTATATACAATAAAACAGCATTTAAATGTCTGTGCTCTTATTATGACAGTCAGAACGAGAAACAGAAAAAGCCTGAAGCAGCAGAGCTTCACACAACACCTGCTGCAACATCAACAAACAGCGCGATTCCTTATTATTACACTTTATAATGTCAATATCTGACGACTCGTTCAGAGATTATAAACGTAACGCAACAACTAGCGATTCGTTTCCTAGACAGCGCGTGCAAGTCATTTAACGACAAATTGGCTTCATGCGGAAAATGCCTTACAGGAGAGTCGCGTGACGCTCAATTTCAGCGTGTTATCGGACTGTGTGTCGGTTTCATTTACATTTTAGCTGAAAATATTGTTGCTAAACTTACATGAACAGCTGTCATCTGCAGGATCTGCACGTGTTGTTGTGACTGTCGTCAAGCAGCTGAAGGTGTCCGACTGAAGGTGAAACCCGCTCGCGCCGCCTCGAGGAGCGGATGAAAACTGCACTTTACTTTCTGTCTTTCTATTGTTCATGTTATATGCCAAGATCACATTTGAGAATCATGAAACTGCTACAGAATCATGTTCAAATCTTACATATGTCGAGGTATTCACTAATTCTTGGTCATAGGACTTTTTTATATAAAAAATTATTTTAACAAGAACAGGGAGAAGAGCAAATTATAAAAAAAATATTAATATTATTTATATTTAAATTCCTGTGAAGAGTTCATTAGACTCAATTTGCAGCGGTGTGTTACACACGAATCACCACAGGAGGGCCACTTAGGTCCTCTGACTTTTTTGCATTTCAGTTTAGTTTAACAGAAGAGGACAGAACAAAATCACACAAGGATATAAAATAGCAATGCACAAAAAATACCACAGGAGGGCGTTCATTATACTCGGTTAAGAGTGGACTCATTAGACATGCTGTGGTGATTTTTGTGAACTACAATCAGGTATAATAATCTTTACCTGGTTTTGCCCTCCTGTGGTGATTTGTGTCAATTACAATCGAGTATAATAATCTTAACCTGGTTAATTACGCCGCTGCAGCTGATGAAAATTAATGCTAATGTGATGGACCAAAAACAACACTGAACTCAACACAATCTCAGTGGTGCCGTGGATCATTGTTCATCTTTGAGTGTTAAAGTACTGGGTCAAATCCAGCAATTTTACTGAAAATAACATCTATACTACAAACTAAAGTAAACCGCCTGTTTTACCAGGAGTACAGTGGTGCAGCGGCTAAACATGAGACTGTGATTCATGAAGCTACAATGCAGTTGTGTTCAAATCTCACAGATGCACTGAATGTCTTTTACTCATCTTAAACCTACATTAAGCTAAACTTAAAATCTAAATGATCCTACAAACAACACCAGTACAGCATCACCGTTTCTGTGGCTCAGTGGTTAAAGGCTTCAATCTCTAACGTCAAAGTCCTGGTTCAAGCCCCAGAGTTGTTATTCATAATTTAGAACAAATCTCTCAATTAAGGCTCAAAACACTGATCGGCTGTCTCAAGAGATAAAGCTTTGTGTTTGAATCTGGGAGATCCGTGTTCAAATCCTCTCTTTTGTAAATCGATTTCATCCAACAAAGTTACTCAAATACCAGAACAAACCATGAAATCCACGATGGTCTAGTGGATAAACGCAAACACTGTTGGAAGATGAGTCTGTGATGAAGACATGGGTTCAAATCCTCCTCATTAAATCACATACACAGTTTACTTTAACTTCTTTATTGTGGACTCACGGGTCAACAGTCAAATATAAGTTCCTTCACATGCTCCAACAAGAGACCTGTGGCGCACAGGTAAGAGCTGCCTCGGGTTCAGAGGTTGCTGGTTCGATCCCAGCCAGGTCTCTGCGTTACGGGTGAATGGTGTGTGAAAGAAGGAGTGGGGACGGTCGGGTCCCCCCCTGAGTCCCAGAGCGAAGTCCAGCAGCGGTTATGCTTTTCAGCCTGAAAAAAAAAATTTAGCTGTATACAATTTTTCACTTTCCGTCCCTTCCCCACCTACTTAGGTTACCATCATTTGCTTTTCAAAGGTGACCCTCAAAGAAAATGATGGTAACCTACACATTAACTAGTAAACAACACATTATAAGCTTTACCTGTCCATGAGCAGATGTCCATCATTACAGCGAATGTCTGTCCTCTCGTCCCAGAGCTCTTCTGGTGGTCAAACACATCTCTTATTCTGTAGGATAAAGAAATACATAATTACTCCATACTGCAGAATCAAATAGATTAGTGTAAATAATAGTTAATACATGTCCTCAAGAATGTTTACAGTAAAAATATGATTTGAATGAATGTTATTAAAACTGTGCAAGGAGTATATTATTGTTCAGTAATGCTGTATAAATAATAATCTTTGTGCTCATATGCTGTTATTGCCTTCTACCTGTCTGTAAACTAACTCTTACGCCAAATAACATAAAAAAGCAAACTAAATCAATAAATCTGAGTGTAAGGTTTTGTCACATCACTGGGCTTGTTTGGTCTGAAACAGACATTCTTGCAAGACTCTGCACCAATCAGATGTATTACCACAGATGTAGCGTCCAGACGAAGAAGATGAATAAATGTTTGTGTCTGTAATTTGGGGATGGAAAGGAACACCACAAGCAGCAAATGTTCAGTAAATCTTCTGTTTTCTACTAAATATTGCGGTGTCACACATGCCCTCTGTCAGGTGATCATTTCATTGTTGATTAGCTGAAAATGTGCGCTTGTGCAGGCCCGGCGCCAGGACGGCATAACTGGGGCATTTTAATCCCACGGAGGGGGTGCCATTGGACCTAGTGACTGATTTGGTCCCTTCCGCTCCTTTCACTTATTTATTATTACTTTATAATATTGCTTGTCTGATTCGGCTTTCAATAGTAACTCGAGCTGCCACTTGCCACCGCTTATACGCTTCCTGTCACTGCCAAATGCGTGTAAACGGTGCGAAAATGTTGAGGCAGGCGCGACGGAGTGCAAAACATGAATTTATAAACTAGGATTTTCAGTTTATCCAGAAGGATCATATTTGATTTTCATATCACATATTTTCATATATGATATATTTTCAATATAATTTTTATATACATTTGGGAGAATTCTGGTTTCATCCCATTTAGGATTGGTTCCAAATTATAGAAATGTATAGAAATATAGGTTTAACATAAATAAATAAATAAATAAAAAAGGTACAAAACATCGAACTATTAATCTTTTGATTCAGATCGGCATTTTTTTAATAAAAAAGCTATGCGTGGTGCCTAACAAAGCCCTTAGCTGTTATAAATTCACTGTAAACACGACACTGCACTTACAAATTGCATATATATTAGTTTCATGTTTTAAATAGGAACTGGAAATATATGAATTTCTTTAATTTATAAAATCCTAGTTTTCCAATTATTATTTCAGAATTTTAACGTGCGCGCGTTAAATCTCTTATTTATTTTTATTTTCTTTCAGCTAAGGAGAGCAAAGCCATGTTATGTTTCTGTCATTTCATTTATTTTTGATTATTTAAATATTTATTATAATTATTATTTTTATTAATAACAGTATTTTCATCGTTTAGTCACGTGACTGGTAAGGGGACCTATTTTGTTTGATTTTAGTTTTATTAATATTTTGAATTAGTTTTAATTGGATTTTATTCTTGACTTATTTTTATGATTTTTTTTATTTTTATTTTTCAGTGTTTCATTGTTTATAGTCACGTGATTGGTACTGATTTCTGCAGTGCTATTTTAGTTGTATTGATATTTTTAATTAGCTTTAAAAAAAAATTCCTCTTAGTAATTTATTTTTATTTTTTATGTACTTTTGTCATTTTTGGCTATTTTTTAAATGGGCCTCTTGCTATTTACATCTATTTGATATTAAATTATTTACATTTATATAATTTATATTTCAGTTTAGTTTAGTTTTAAGTTTTTATTTATTTCCAGATAAATAATTGTTGTGCTTATTTCACTTATTTCAATTTATTTCAGTCTATCAAGACAACAATTCTCGTTAAGTTTATGTTTTTCAAATAATGTTATATATATTTAATTTAATTTAAGCTTTATTTCAATTATCATAAATGTTTTAAAGTTTTAGTCAAGGATAATAACCCTTTTCCTATGAATTTCACGAATGATTTAGGCTATGCCGGTCTAAGCAGAGACAAATCATATTTCTAATGAGCGAGATTAATACAGAACACATTGAAGGAGATTTGTGGTACACCTTAAATTGGATGGAACTAAAGACCCAACTGGATGTGAAAACATTTCTATTGTACTGAGATGTGTTATCGTGTGTGAGAGAGACTGCTGAAAATGACCACAAGCAAACAATGTGACGCCTTGACATTAACTGAACTAGTTATCACCGAACTAACTAATGCTGACCATTTGGTGGATTGCTGCATTTGCACTTCTTCAAAGTGTGCAATTCCCTCTACACCTTTTTTCTCGCTGCACAATACACTGGTGAAAAACTGAACAAACTGAAAGGACTTGTGAAATCTGTGACAGCATATACAAAACCATAAAGGAGTATGTGGTTGAATGCACAAAGTGGATCAACGCGAAAGAAACAAAAATGAGTGAAAAACGAATATTCTTTAATCAGTTTCATTAATAAAGCATGATTTACATACAGTATCTTTGCTTTTGGGTCTTCTTTTCTGCTTAGAGCTCGTGAGAGTTGCATTTATGCATTTATTTACAAACAAATGTTTAAGAATTGAGATTCTGCCTGATATTAGGCAAGCGATAGCATTGCATTCATTGGATAAATTCATTTACACGTTATTAACGAAACTGATATATCAAAGTATATGACGAATTTAGTCCTCCAACAACGCTTTCATTTACATCTGTTAAGAAAACTGGGGGGGCACAAATTCTTTCTGGGGGGGCCATGCCCCCCTTTGCCCCCCGTAGTGCCGGGCCTGGCGCTGTGGCATGACTTCTGTCAGTAATGATAATTATAATAATAAAAAAAGCATTTGAAATATTACATTTAATTTGATGAGTGAAAAATGTTAGTCATGGTTAGATATGCAGCGGTGTAATTCACTAAAATTACCACAAAGGGCATAACCTGTTTCAGTTCATTTATTGGATAATTCAGAGAAATCACCACAGGAGGATGAAACCCGTTTAAATTAATTTGATTCGATTTGCAGCGGCGTAATTCACTTCAATCCCCAGAGGAGCGCAACATGTTTAAATTCATTAAACTGGATAATTCAGAGAAATCACCACAGGAGGATGGAAATCATTTTAGGAAAGAACGAAAAAAGAATGAAAAATATTACAATACAGTTAATACAATTATTTAATTAGGTCTAAATTATAAAATAAATAACTGATTTCCAACATATTTGTATCAGTTTTATATTGAAATCACACAAGTCTCATTAAAAAACAAAAGTCTACAAGAGTACCTCAGGATTTTGTTATTGCAGCGGTGTAAATCAGAAAAATCACAGAATTTAAACATGATATTATGTTTTTGCTAAAATTTTCAGAGAACATAACTACCTTTAAAGCCATAGCATAACTGTTGTGTGTCTCTGAGCAACACAGCGGTGTTTAGTTTCTGATGAATCGTGTGAACCGACGATTCAAAGACTCGTTCATAAAGAGAGTCGTTTAGTTCATTTCTGAATGAATCACCCGCTCGAATGAATGACTCGTTTACCACCACCTGCTGGCAGATTTAGTTTCTTATTTAGACTATCATTTAATTAAAAATAATACAAATACAACAATAAAGGTATAGTTTACATTTCACTACTGATTATATCCTGTATAATTGAGTATGTGAAGAATAAAAGAACCTTGAACCTTCACCCCCCCAAAAAATTCAATTCTGTTATCATTTACTCAAAAGTCAATGACTTACTTTCTTCGGTGTAACATAAAAGAAGGTATTTTGAAGACTGTTGGTAACAAAGCTGTTTTGGTTACCAATGACTTTCATTGTATGAACAACAAATACTGAGATGTTTCTCAAATTATCTTCTTTTTATATTCTATAGTCTCGGCCGTTGTAGCCTAAATGTTTACATTTTATGTTGAATCAAATCAAATATTTCTAAAGCTTCAATTTGTAATGTCTACTTTCTCATTTAACACAAAAATAGCTGTTTAAATAATATTTTGAGTATTTTCACAAATTAATTTTTGCGATTAATTTAGACTAATATTAATATAATATATTAATTATATTAACAATTTGTATCTACTGACAGCCCTAATATATATATATATATAAAAGAAAACACTATGCAGACATCTAGAGGATATACAGTTTAGTATTACAGTTGTATTTGTATTATTATTGTTTTTTCATTTCTTTAACATGTACAAGTAAACATAAATATAGTTTATACACAACTCAATTGTTTTACACCAAACACATATTAGTCTATTTTAAAATAAGCTTACATGCTGAAATGTTTGTGAAATGTTATGATTTTCTTTATTGCATTGATTGATCCGGCGTGTGATGACTCTCGTGTTCATTTCTCATTTTCACATCTGCAGTCATGCACACCGCGGGATTAAGCTTTTTAATACGTTTTTAGAGAATAAAATGTCAAAATTTGGTTGAAATAATGTTACATTGTCATTCAGTGTAACACAATATTTATGTAAAAATTCAAACAACATGTTTATTCTGACTTGTACATATTAAAATATATAAAAGAATAGGGGACAATATTCAATTGTATTGTGTTTTAAATGAGTAAAAAATTATTATTGACAAATGGGCGAAACCTAGAATAGTGGCAAAAAAAGAAGAAGTAAAATTACAACTAATTAATATTTGGTGTGAAAGTAATTAGTCTTTTAATATGTCATAAATAGATTTTTGTTGTAAATATGCCTGACAAGAGTGTTACATTGAATTACATTTTAGTGTGTTTCTGGGGAAAATGTATGATATTTATTTATTTGCACAGAAAAACAAAAACAAAATTGCAATTCAATTAAACAGAAAACTTTAACTTTTTTAGAGATGAAAGGTAAAAAAAACACAGATTTATAGCAGTATTACACGTGTTGTTTTTATGCTTAAACCCTTTTTCATCTTTGACCCAGAAATATTAATGCACTAAATATTAATCTGTTGCTCAGTCCAGTTCCCAGCGCACTAAATACAAACACAATTCATATCATAGTCTACATGACAACACTTTATAGGGCTATTCTTGTACATAGATACAAAATATTGAATAACATGTATTTGTATTGTATTAAAAAAGTCTGAAACATATGTGTATTTGACAAATATTGCAGCTGATCCACTTGTCTAGTTTTCAGTTCTCCACCCGCTCCACTAGAAGGCGCAGCGAGCGTCACTTTAGCCTCTCACAACACTAGATGTTTGACAACAATGACGCTTGATCACATTCATGTCGTTTAATGCTATGAAAGAACAGATTCTGCAGATGACAGCTCAATGACACTCTTAATGTCTCTCAATTACAGCCCGTCAACAAACAAACCCGACACAAACTGCGGTAAAGTGCAGGAATCGAGTGTAACGCGACCCTCCTGTAAGTGTTTGTTTTTGACTCACCTGTAAGTAACTTTCCGCGGATGAAGTCCTCAGTCCTTTTGTTGTGTTACAGTAATTGTGTAAGTGTGTGTTGATGTAGTAGTGTTCACTCTCTGTTGTGTTTGTTCTGCTCGCATCTCTCTCCTGCTGCTCCTGTTTGGAGGAGGAGGGACTTGCTCTAGAAAGCATTTGATTGGACAACATTTGTGTAGCGCAATATTACTATTTCTGATCTGTGAAGAGAATGTTTACATTGTACTTTTTTTTTTTAAACATACGTTTAGTAGTATATAAATGGCTTTAAAGCTTGAAAAATGTGGTTGATAAGTGACTAAATGGGAATACAAAGGTTGTTATGGACATTAAACGGAATCAAACTACTGCAAACTATTTTTACTCAAATTTTCATGGAAAATGTTTGTTAACTTATTAATTATTGAAAGAGTTGTTGGAAACAACAATGTGATGTGAAACTCATGCAATGTTGTATGTAGTGTATAGCTTAGGTTTAACTTCTTACTCCTGCCAATAGGCTTAAAAATTCATACAATTGTTTATAGGATGTGATGTGACCCTAAAAAGGAAGGAATTATTTAATTGTACATAGGAATACATTTTAATTCAAATGTATTCACATTTATTTCTTAATGTTTTAGATCTATACAAATGTTTTAGTAGTTTTATTATTAGGATTTATTTCATTAAACCTAGACACAAAATGTGTAAATGTTTGTATTTTTTTTAACAAGAAAACAAATATTGAAAAGAATGATTTTAATATTATGTTTATAAATATACCCAACCCAACATAGCAGCTGTGGGTTCAAATACCCCGTCTACTGCAGATGATAATGAGGACGACATTTTTGGCCACATTTAGCAGCAAAAAAACAAACATAATTGAATTATTTTCCTCCTTCTCTCTCATCTCCACCTTCCTCCTTAGGGTCACCTCTCTCATCCACCGCACCAGCCCAGGTGTCTTTGCCAGTCTACCTCTGGCTTTCAGTTTCACCACCTTTACTCTCAGTATCTTTGTTTGGTGTGGGCTTTGAACCCACGACTACACGTAACCGTGCCCACAACCAATGTGTGGTTAGCCACTTGCCTTCCACACCAGATACTGAGATTTGGGCTGCTTTGTTGGATATAACATCAACAGTTTACCATAAAGCAAGAGTGGGATTCGAACCCAGGTCTCCATGATCAACACGTAATGCTTTATCACCTGAGCTAGAGGCTGAAGAGTGAACTTGGATTCAGTTGGGCTTTTATTGAGAGCTGTTTTTTATATAAAGAAAAGCACTTGTTGCTGGATTCAAACCCGGCCTATCACACATGAACGACAAGCAATTGTCCTCTACGCCACAGAAGCTGTGATGTGACATGGGGGTTTTGATTTGGATCTATTTAATTACCTATAGAAGCAGCTTAAAATGAGAAACAGCGGGGCTCGAACTCATGACTTCATGTTTAAAACACAACACTTTATCATCTGCACCACAGGGACTGAAATGTTACAATGTTTTGTATTAAATGTGGTTAAATGGATTGCGCCCTCCTGTGGTGATTTTTGTGAATTACACCTCTGAAAATCAAGTATTTAACTTAAATGGATTGCGCCCTCCTGTGGTGTTTTTTGTGAATTACACCTCTGAAAATCAAGTATTTAACTTAAATGGATTGCGCCCTCCTGTGGTGTTTTTGTGAATTACACCTCTGAAAATCAAGTATTTAACTTAAATGGATTGCGCCCTCCTGTGGTGATTTTTGTGAATTACACCTCTGAAAATCAAGTATTTAACTTAAATGGATTGCCCTCCTGTGGTGTTTTTGTGAATTACACCTTTGAAAATCAAGTCTATTTAACTTAAATGGGTTGCGCCCTCCTGTGGTGGTTTTTGTGAATTACACCTCTGAAAATCAAGTATTTTACTTAAATGGGTTGCACCCTCCTGTGGTGATTTTTGTGAATTACACCTTTGAAAATCAAGTCTATTTAACTTAAATGGGTTGCGCCCTCCTGTGGTGATTTTTGTGAATTGCACCTCTGAAAATCAAGTCTATTTAACTTAAATGGGTTGCGCCCTCCTGTGGTGTTTTTGTGAATTGCACCTCTGAAAATCAAGTATTTAACTTAAATGGGTTGCGCCTCCTGAGGTGGTTTTTGTGAATTGCACCTCTGAAAATCAAGTATTTAACTTAAATGGGTTGCGCCCTCCTGAGGTGGTTTTTGTGAATTGCACCTCTGAAAATCAAGTATTTAACTTAAATGGGTTGCGCCCTCCTGTGGTGATTTTTGTGAATTACACCTTTGAAAATCAAGTCTATTTAACTTAAAGGGATTGCGCCCTCCTGTGGTGATTTTTGTGAATTGCACCTCTAAAAATCAAGTATTTAACTTAAATGGGTTAACTTAAAATCTAAATGATCCTACAAACAACACCAGTACAGCATCACAGTTTCTGTGGCTCAGTGGTTAAAGGCTTCAATCTCAAACGTCAAAGTCCTGGTTCAAGCCCCAGAGTTATTATTCATAATTTAGAACAAATCTCTCAATTAAGGCTTAAACGCTGATCGGCTCCTCAGACTCAGTGTCTCAAGAGATAACGCTTTGTGTTTGAATCTGGGAGATCCGTGTTCAAATCCTCTTTGCTTACTTTAAATGATTTCATCCAACAAAGTCTCTCAGAATGAAACATGAAATCCACGATGGTCTAGTGGATAAGCGCAAACACTGTTGGAAGATGAGTCTGTGATGAAGACATGGGTTCAAATCCCTCCTCATTAAATCACATACACAGTTTACTTTAACTTCTTTATTGGGGACTCACGGGTCAACAGTCAAATATAAGTTCCTTCACATGTTCTGACAAGAGACCTGTGGCTCACAGGTAAGAGCGCTGCCGTCATCTTCAGAAGCTGTGGCGCGCATCTTGGTATTTTCATTATATATTTAAAACCATCATCTTTTCTGGTATTGGGAAGTATCCAAAGAGCCCAGAAGTTTCATGATGGTGACACCCAAAAAGGATTTTGACAGGCATCTGAATTCTCTTTTTTTACTTTATCAATAAGTGAAACCTTCAAAATATATACACATTTGGTTAGTACCTTCCTTTGCTCAATTTAGTGTAATGCGATTACTGTAAAACAATTGTAATTGTAGCTATGCATTACGCAACTTTCGTCTAACAGACAAAATAACTCCTTACTGCCCAACATGCCCTGGCAAATTATTTCAGCAGTCACGGATGCCCAAATGTCTTTCATATTGACTCGACCATCATACTCAGGAGGTGGAGCAGGAATGTCACTCACTGGAATAAAAATTCTCAATGAAACAAGGAACATGTATTTTTAATGTTATTAAGTAGCTCTAATTTTCTTATGACCTACCAGGCATATTAAATGCCGCCTTTTGTGAAGATCCATCACAACTGCTGGATGGTAGCCGCACTTAACACAGGAGCATGTGTATTCTGTTATGTTTGTTAGTGCTTCAAAATGCATGTACGCGTGAAGGATTTTGTCTTTACTTGGACATTTCTGTTGTGCTGTGGTCTCCAAAACCTTGACAGCTCTGCTAATGGCATGATGAGTCTGTTTTGAAAAGATTAATTAGTAGCATGTAGACATTTTAAAAGGACACCATATTATTAATTCCTTCAATAATAGCAAACCTGGAGTGAATGGTGCAGGATGAATGCACATGTGTAATGACATCAGCAAATGATCATCAACATTGTGAAGACCATCAGTCCACTCTTGATAACGGTATTTTAGACCACAGTTGCGGTATGTAGTATGTAGAAAATCCTGTTTAAAAAAATAAAGAATTCATTCAGACACTAATTAGATAGATTTGACTCATATTTACCCTCAACAAAGCCAGTGCATGTTGTAAGCTTCCCTTCAGAAGTAATCAACACTGGCTCATTTAGGACCATGTTGCTCGTACATTTGGCACAAGGTGTTTGGGAATGTCATCGAGCCGGTGATGTATTTCTGGGGGAGTTCGGCTGGCAGAGTTTTGTGTTTCATCTGGTCAAATTAAGGGCGTGCGATATTGACAACAAATTTTATATTGATATTTTATCGATAACGATGATTAAACTATAATTAGCTAGAATCTTAAGGACTGTCGTGGACAGCTGAATCCTAAAGTTTTTGATATTTTTCTAATTCTGTGTGGTAGTCAGTTCACACTGATATAAATGAATATTTTCCAATAAGTTTAAATACATTTTTATTTTTTTCTTCTCTTTATTTTTATTCCAAAGACAAATGTTATTATTTGTCCAGAAAGTGTATTTTTACATCCTTAAACCCTCCCTGATCAACCCAGAACAAACTGCCTATAATAAATAATAATAATAATTGATAGTGATAGCAGGGCATTTTTACCATTATAGAGTCATTTTTCTAAAGGTGTCTATTATCTTTTGAGTCAAATTATTACATTTAATCAGTAAATTAGAATAATAAGACATTTGGGCTGTTACCCTAGCAAATCAAGTCTGTATCAATAAAATTAATCTTTGCAATGCAGAGGAAACACAGAAGCTGCTGCATTTAGAGGTAATTACACACTATTGTGTTTAGTGCCGAACATGAATGCATTTAACCTGTAATTGCAAATGCATAAATCATGTTTTGATATATTAAACAAAATGTTGAATACTGTTAAAGGTGCCGTATGTAGGAGCCATATTGCAGTCCAAATTCAATATATTGGAGAGGGTTTTTTCACCAGCCCCCCTCCTCAGACTTGATGCACACACACGTTGCCAGATTAACGGCACCAACAAGAACGAGCTCACATGACGATGAATTAAATTAAATGCGGTGTTTTCCGTCAACCCGGCGTGTCGAAATACAATTGGGTAAACTGGCAGTGTGGGGGGTTACATAAACATTCAGAGCAGGAATGCACATTTTCAAAGGAGAATAACTGACTGTATCATTGTTTTTCAGATAAACAAGTATTTAAACTTAATATGTTTGCATTTATTTAAGAAAAATTCTATGGTATTTCTATGCTTTAGTAGAGTCAGAATCCTACGTACAGCACCTTTAAATTAATTTAAATAAAAATAATCTTTAAACGGTTGGTTCATTCAGGAACGAATCACCATGTTGCTCAGACCTAAAATAGCATTGTTGTGGCTGTGTTTGGAATTATTTTTGTCGAGATGGAACAAAAACAAGCAAATATGGTGTCCATTAAAATGTAAGTATCTTAATTCTTGTTTTTTGAACTGTTGAAACGTTTGTAATCATGGTCATTTTTGGAGAAAGAAACAACTATATGATGAACTATAAATCTAGAAATGTTCTGTCCCCATATCTTGAATTTGTGATCATTCTAAATGTGTTGTAATAGACTGAATCATGCAGCGAAAGAACGCACTAAATGTGCACTAGACCAAAGTCTCTTTAAAACAAGTCATGTCACACAGCGGCCATCTTTGAAACGCCTCTCGGGCATCCAAGTGCAGGTCCTATCATTTTGTATGGGGAACAAGAAATGCTCCAAAACTGATCATTAAGCTTACGATTATATTTAATATTTGAAATCACCAATGAAATCGGACAACACCTGCATCATAAATGTTGTTTCTTTTGCTCAAATAGCGTTATAAAAAGCTTATGTCTCAGGCTGGACCAGCCAGTGCGCATGCGCAGTCCTGAACGCGCGTCTCAGAACTGACCGGGACTTCTAACGGCAGATGCAGTGATGCGCTGACTTTACCGATTAGTGATTGGCTCTTTCATTCAGAAGGTGGGGCTTCCTGCGATTGAGCGGCCATATTAAACGTTGCATTTTTCCCCATTCAAAACTATACGAGTGACGTCTTAGGTATTCTATAGTCTTCGTCTAGACTTCACGTAATGTATAAGTGCACTCTGTAGGGGTGTTTTGAATAGTATTTGCGAAATACTCTTAACAACAATTACGATATCGCAGATGATATATAGAATCAGATTTAATGCCACGTATGTTTACACCTATGAGGAATTTGTTTTCGTGACAGAAGCTACCGCAGTGCAACAGAATTACAGTGACAGAACAAAAACAATAACAAATAAAAATATGAATTAAAAAGAACAAGTAAATAAGGAATAACAATATACAAATTGACAACTGTTTGTACAGGTATATAACAATGGACAGTTTTGTTTGTACAGGTATATAACAATGGACAGTTTTGTTTGTACAGGTATATAACAATGGACAGTTTTGTTTGTACAGGTATATAACAATGGACAGTTTTGTATGTACAGGTATATAACAATGGACAGTTTTGTATGTACAGGTATATAACAATGGACAGTTTTGTATGTACAGGTATATATATGTGTGTATGTACAGGTATAAGTGTGATAAATAAGTGTAGAAATAAGTATGTGTATAAATAGTGTGTGTACCATAATTAATGTCAAGAGTTCATGAGATGGATTGCTTGGGGAAAGAAACTGTTTCTGTATCTGGTCGTTCTGGAGCTCTGTAGCGTCGACCAGACGGTAACAGTTTGAAGAGGGAGTGTGCTGGATGTGATGTGAGTGATTTTGCCAGCCCTTTTGCTCACTCTGGATAAGTACAGTTCTTGGAGAGTGGGGAGAATTGTCCCAATGATTCGCTTAGCAGTCCGGACTACCCTCCGTTGTCTTCTGAGGTCAGATTTGGTAGTTGAGCTGAACCAGATAGTTATTGATGTGCAGAGGACGGATTCAATGATGGCAGATTAGAAGTGTTTCAGCAGCTCCTGTGGCAGGTTGAACTTTCTCAGCTGGCGAAGGAAGTACAGCCTCTGCTGGGCCTTTTTCACCATGGAGTCTGTGATTGTCCCACTACATGTCTTGAGAAATTGTGGTGCCCAGTAATCTGAATGAATCCACTGCAGTCACAGTGCTGTTCATGATGGTAAGTGGGGGAGAGCAAGGGGGTTTCTCCTGAAGTCCACAATCATCTCCACTGTTTTGAGCGTGTTCAGCTCCAGGTTGTTAAGTCTGCACCAGACAGCCAGCTCCTTAACCTCCAGTGTGTAAGCAGACTCGTCACCGTCCTGGATTAGGCGATCAGTGTGGTGTCGTCCGCAAACTTCAGGAGCACACAATATAATCGCACACCCCTACAGGCAATACACCATCTGTTTGGACCTTCACCACTGGGGGATTTTCCAATCTGGTACTTTCCTGACAAGCATGTTCTTGAGCTAGGCCCTGTGCAGGTCTGTCGATGGGTGATACAAACAACTGCCCGTGTAGCTGGAAAAGATGCCACCTGGCTATGTTTTTGTGCAAACAAGATCTTCTTGGCTTTGCACAGGGACAATGCCATGTGTTACGAGTGCTGTCATAGGATGCAATGACTCTACCAAGTCTGCTGTAGTTTGACACTTTGGGTTCATACACAGAAATATACTTCTTTGTAGAAGGACCTCCAATAGTCAACTCAACAGACAGTGGAACACCAGCTGCATTTGCTGCTGCCTTTGTAGCCACGCATGTTGTCTTGGTCTCTTCCCCAAACACATTTGTGGCTATCATGTCTACCAGAACATCTTCATCAAGGACAACTGTTATACTGTTGGGCCATGGACAGCACTGCAGTGACTTCAAATGTATACACTCAAAGTGCTGAAAGCCACTTCGAGTGGCAAGGTCTACGTTGGAAATGCATTCAACCATTTCACATGCGACAACTGGATGTGGTCCTGAGGTTTTTTTCTGTACATGGATGACAGAACATGGTCTGCGAAATGACTTTTCAACCACATATATACCACTCACTGGGTCGATGCACTGTGAAGGTAGGTGACGATCTTCTGTATCACAGATCTTATCAGTGTGTTTTCTTTTAACATGAACATCTAGATTTTTCTTGTTGACAGTTACTCCACAGTGAACGCACTGCACTTTTTTCTGAATACGGAATTTTTTGGGAACAAGCAAGGATTTAACAGGCAAGGGGACTTCTACAGCCACAGCTGGTTCTTTAAAGGCAACTGGTGCACTGGGAACAATTGGTTCACTCGTGGCAACATGTTCATTGATGTCAACTGGTGCACTGGGAACAATTGGTTCACTCGTGGCAACATGTTCATTGATGTCAACTGGTGCACTGGGAACAATTGGTTCACTCGTGGCAACATGTTCATTGATGTCAACTGATGTACTGGGGGCAATGGGTTCACAGGGGACAATTAGTTCACTGTTTGCCGCTGGCTCAACAGTGGCTGGTTCTGTAGGTGAAACTTGTCTTTTTTTGCATGATGCTAAATGTTTTAGAATCTGAACTTTCCTTATCACTGTGTTTGGGCAATAACAACAGTGGAAATGTGCCTGTTCTCTACACTGCAAGTTGCACTTGACAATCAGGAATTCTGAAAATGAAAACAAAATATATTTTACAGTAAATAAATGGATAACACTTTAGTAAAAGTGGCATAACTTGTGGTAATGCAGGCATGATAGAACTGATTAAATAAATAAATAATGCATCTTGGATTATGACTATATTACTCATAAGATAATTAAGTATTTAACTTATGACAGGGCTAATAAAAGATGCATGCTAAAAAGGTCAACAATACGTTATTGCACTGTTCAAGCGTTACAAACAAAGTCAACTTGCCTCCATGCTGTACTGCCAAAGATAAGTGGTTGCGGACATGATTCTCCACCACGTGCCGTTCCGTGATGGGTTTGAACACGTTCGGGCCGCAGAACGGGCAATGGTAATTAGAGCAGCAGCTCTGGCATCTCTGCAGGGCAGTCTTTTCATGCCGCAACACTGTTCTGTGCATCTATGGACAACGTTAAATGTATTTCAAATGTTATTTCTCCCAAGTGGGTAACTACCTCGTCCTCGCTGATAACAGTCCACCTGTTAGCTTGCTATAAACATCTGAACATACCAGCGGTAATTCCAACGCTAATTATTTTAAGTTAGCTAACTTAATTAGGCCACCTCTGCAGAGCTATAACTGTTAAACGTGCGCGTTAGCTGTTATATAGTTAGCACTATTAAAGTTACTTAAACGTGTCTTGGCGACATCAAAACTTTGACATATTTCACTGTGATCATTACTTACAGGCGTTCACTACATTATGAATATATCTTATTCTTATAGACTTACATTGATCAGAGTAAACGTTGGCGAGCAAGGGCTGTAGCGTTACAAACATGAATGCAGGTTCTGCTTCTTCTTTATTTTTAGCGGTGGTTGGCATCCAGTTTATTGGTGCATTACCGCCACCATCTGTTCCGGAGAGTGGATCAATCGGTGGGTTTACAATCTAGGCATGTGTTTCAAATCAATGCTACACCATACTGCTGCTGTTGTTGCTCCAACTTGCCTCAATGCACCTGCCTTGGAGCCTCAAGTATACATTTACATTTAGTCATTTTAAGACAAATACCAAGCAATGTGACCCCTGTTAGTCGATGATGAGGAAAAAGACAAACTGGCCATTATATCCTATAATAAAGCCCAGTATCCCTTAAAAACTAACAGTTCCCTAACCTGAGCTCTTTCCGTCATACTTAGGGTTGATTTTAAAATAAGTTTCCGCATCCCTATTTCCTTAAGATTATGTTCTATCCCCTTATATTTCCTACACTGTAGAATAACATGCCCCACTGATTCTTCTTCATGGCATTCATCACACAGACCACACTGGTGTTACCAACCATTTGTAATGTTTTATTTAGAGCACAATGTCCTAACCTTAACCTAATCAACACAATTTCCTCTTTCCGGTTCCCAGTTCCTACCCTCTTTGCTTTCCTAATCTTTTGAATTTGATATTGATGTCTCCCTTTCCCCTCTTTATCCCACATTTGGTTTATTTTTTTTCTGCTTTACTGATTTTTATTTGAATTTCTACACTTCTCTTCATCAATGTCCTCTTTTTGCCACCTTATCTACACTTTTCAACCTCTTCGTTCCTTCCTGAAGCACGACTGGTCTTCAACGAGCTCCAAAAGAGCCCATCCTGTTACACCTCTCTTTATATGCCTTGCACTGGCATACCAGTTGCAAATTTTACTTGTATCCAGATTTGTCAATGTTCTTGTACTGAGCAGGGTCTTAGAACAACCATAGCATATCAGCTTTATGACCTTTTGATTGTAAATATCTCAAACATACTAGAACAGATGATGAAGCTGGGTTTTTCCTCCAGAAGTCTGAGATCTGCTAGTGCATTTCAAAATGACCAGCAGTCCGACTGAGAAGACAACCATGATGTCACTCAGGCTCTCAAACCAATCATCCTCCAGAACTCACACCATCATCTCAACCGCTCCTGATCCAACTGAATGATCTTCCCCCATCCCGGACCGCTGTTGTTATCATATGACATCCATCGACATCAGACTGAAAGATCACTCCATCATCATTGCCAACTCTACTTGATTTCACCATAAAAGGCAGAAAAAAGCACCAAATTTCAATTGTCTCTCGTTGTTCCCTTCCTTTCAGCATCTTCATCTTTCTCTTTATCTCTCTCCTTCCCTTGCTAGCATGTACTTATTTGAACAATGCCTGAGACTTGGTGTTATTGCCACTTCCTCTGTTTGTTTGCCTCTTCAAGATTAATCGCTTTATGTATTCCCCAATTGTAAGTCGCGTTGGATAAAAGCGTCTGCAAAATTACTAAATGGAAATCAGCCTCTTCTTCTTTCCTTTTGATCTCTAAAAGATACCAATCTACCTCAGGACTAATAATCTTCCATGGGGCTATAACCGAATATGCTATACTATAGGACTACACTTCATATCAAAGACCCCAAGCACTTTGGATATATAAAATATCGCTTTATGCAGTATTCAAGATTAATCAACTTTTCTGACTCAATGGTCAGTTTTGATTTTATCCATAAGAGAATAATGTGATGGCATACAATTGAAAAACAGCTATTAAATGAATCAGTCACATTAAGTTCAACGTAACACGCTCTTGTGATAAACTGAATCTTCACAATTTAGCAATTTCTCTTTATGGATCATCTAGTGTAGGAGGTATTATGACAAAAACTAAAACTGCAGACATATATGTTACACAAGGTTATGGTTATTTAACTCTCTTTATAATTTATTAAAGACTCTTACATTAATTTTCCACATTCACTTACAGTGCAGTCTGTACAAGTACAACAAATCAGTGTACATATAAAAAATGTGATGGTGCTGTATTTGTCATGGATCATCATAGGTAGTTTCATTTACACAGCACCTTAGTTTAGTACAAAACAATGAGAATATCAAAAATAAGAAGTGATATTGCAAGATAAACCCTGTAAAATAAGTATGAATAAACAGTGAGGTGCATGAAGAGAGCATTTCATTCAGTTCTTCGCAAGACCTTGTCATATAATCTCAGAAGAGAATGACGCAAGTAACAAGGAGATAAAATGAAGTGTTAAAAAGCAGCACCATTTAGTGAGCGACATGCTTAGTGTGGGTGACGGTACAGTCACCAAGGACACTTTGAATGTGTGTATTGTGCTGCTCAGGGGTCTTTTGTGTGATGTGCAGTGCTACATGGGGACAAAAAGTGGTGAGTCACTGCTTTCTCGAGAACATAGACACCCTCCTGTTTAATACATGATGCAACAGGGAAAAAAGAAATGAATCAACTCCATGCAACCACGTTTTGAGAGAGACCCTGCCTCAGGTGGTATCACAACCTCATGAAGTGTTCACATTTACATAAATATTAAACATTTCCACAGTTAGACACAGTGAGTGACCATATAAATAAATCTTGATCATTTCAGAATAGTATATATGTTAGAACACTGTTTTGTGCAGTTATTTTACATAGTGTGTGCTTCACTTATTAGAAAAGATATTGTTCTTTCAATCCATATACAGATATATTTGTGTTTTTACCCAAAGCATCAAATGCTTTTACAGAATAAGAAAACCACCATTCCATATATATAATTCTTTTTTTTGTTTTTACAAGAATTCATTATAGAACGGGAACGCCAGACGCTCAGTGGTTTGAGTATTTGTGTGATCCCACAGTAATGGTGTCGGTTTAATAGGAAACACAAGTCCCATAACAATCACAGCAGGATCACTGGGCTTCCAGCAGACCTTCCCACTGAATAGGTTGAGAGAAAACCTCTCTTTCAAGCCACATCTCGTAGCTGTAATGGAAGTCTTCAGGCAGGTCGACACGCTGGCCTAAAACGCTTTGGAGGCAGTTGTCTACTGGTGCAAAATCACTGTTCTGATTCTTATCGTAACGGCGCGTGTTGAATTTCTCGATGCTCTCGCGTAGTGCACACTCCTCCGCCTGGAAATCCCACGGCCGAGCGTCGATATCTGGCAGAAGAGAATAAAAAATAGACGCATGTATTACACATTAGAATAACTATAATAGCTGTGTCACAATACAGGGGCTGCATCCTTCACATTGTTAAATTGTCAGTCTGCGCTGCAAAGCATCTATTTGTTGTATCCTTCATGGCCAGGGGACTGAAAGATGCATTTCGAGGCAGCATTTGAAAGAGCCTCCAAAAAGCCTTTGTCACACTGCTGTGATGCATTTGGTCTTTACATGCAGCCTCTAAAGGTGCAGTATGTAATATTGACAGCTAGCGGTTGAAATGGGTACAGCAGGACAAATTCAAAATATTTGAGAGCATTGTTTCTCTTGCCCTCTCCTCAGATTTGACATTCTCGAGGGTTGCCAGATCGAGGACACAGAACAGGAACAAGTGCAATTTACAAAAGGAAGGAAACAAGCCTTAAGGTCATTGCACACAGAGTCCAACATTTATCAACATTTTTGCATGTTAAAAAATAAATACAACCTCACCTTGTGTCAATCATGTTTACACACTGCCTCCGAAAATGTCGTTATAAAAATTCATAAAGAAATCAGATCAGGTTCGATTTTCTGCGTCTTCGCATCCGTAGCAAGCATTTTGATAGAAAGAATGACAAATACGAAAACAAAACGCATACAAACATTTCGGAGGAAGTGTGCAAGGACTTTTACACCTTAAGTTTATTTATCAGTGTTTAATATTCCATCTGGTCATATAGATTTGTAGATGATTTCTGAGGCTAGGTAGAATCTGCGATCTCTAACCAAATTCATTTGCTGGCTTCCATGGCTTGAATATGCGGTAATTTCCACTAAATGGTAAAAAAACTATTGGGGAAATTGGCAGTGGGTGGAATCACAGATTTAAAAAAAAAAATAGACAATCTGATATGGAACACATACATATATAATATATGGCTGTAGTGTCATTTTTCTGAGAAAAAAGTATGATAACTTAGCATGTTTCCTAAATATCTGGAAACATATTGGTACTTTTATGCTTTAGTACTGTCAAAAAAGTAATAATGCATACAGCACCTTTAAAAGATGCAGCTTGTGAGTTGGGATGTAGCTTATGAGCCACGTTTCACCAAGGAAATTATTCCAAATTTAAATGTCTTTCTCACAGGCCCTGCCCCAACCCTGACTAAAAAAAACTAATATTTACCATTCCCATACGCCCAGTCGTCATTGAGCCGATGTCTGACTTTCTGGTAGATGGCAGACATGGTTTTCATGTTACTCTTTCTCCATTGGCGGCCGAGATACTTGGTCTGTATCTTGAGAAGTTTGAGGACGTAGAGCTGCATCATGGCTTGTTTAACCTTGAGCGCTCTCTTGAGGATAGGAGCAGACTTGAACACCACAAGCATCTGGAAAGAAAAGAGACCAGCACAAACCAATGCAAATTGCATGTAAAACCATTCAAAAAATATATCACCTCAAAGAATAGAATTCAATGCTTTATGAACAGGCGTATGAACATTATATTGATTCTCCACATGAACAGCTTGCATTACACAATTAGAGATGTCACTGCTTGATATCATTAGCTATGCATACACATATTAACACTGATATGTATTTTGAAACAGTTAAGGTCATAAAAACAGCAGCCATAATAATAAAAAAACGTATGTAGTAATTAAAGGATATAAACCATTTACACAGAAATGCAATCATACTCCTCTTGAATAAGGCCTCAGTATAAAGGAGATGGCATAATGCTGGTGTTCTTTAAAATAGACATGTTCTTCCTCTCACCATAGTTCTGGAGTGTTTCCACTTGGTGATTTTGTTTAGGATCCTCAGTAGGTTGATGCAGGAGAAGAGATTACGCCAGCAGAACTGATTACTGTCACCAGCTTCCTGTTTACACACACAGACACACATCCAGCATCTTAACAACCAACAAAAATGAAAGGTTCTTTCTTTTCAGTCACCTACATTACCTATAAAATAAAGTCTGGAGTAAAAAAACAGACAAAAGCAGTGTTTTGTATACTTACCAGGCTTTCGGCTGTGAGTTCAGGCATTTCATGAACCGCACCATGAGGGAAATCCAGGGCACAAATACTGCCATCAGAAAATACAATACGTTTAAGAAACTTACTGACACAGAAGTTGGTTTGAATGCACATATATTCACATGTCTACCTGTTTTTGGCACTGATGTAAGACATGATGTTCTGGTTGAAGAATTTGAGGATGAGCGGGATGCAATTGGCAAACACCAGGTGCTGTGCCACATATTCAAACTGTCCGAAACACAAAAGACGTCATGTTCATAAATACATGAATCCATCAAAATCTCCAGCATTTGAACAACACCACATTTTAATATAAGGAGGAATTACTCTTTAAATCCAGAGGCATTACATAGAGAGGAAGTCAATAATATCTATAATTAACTGCCAACTTCCATCTATCTCTGATGAGCTGAAGCTTTCATTAGAAAGACATTCATCGTTTCTCTCAGCTGAGACGGAGATGCATACTGAAGAGTGATTCGTTTCCCGTTCCTCTCCGTTCATCATGACTTTAGACGTTAATGAGCAAACTCTGTCAAAGAGAAACCCAGAGCCTCTCCGGTTACCCAGAATTAACTGTACATCAGCTCGGCGGGATACGTCAGCAGATCAGCAATGCTGACGCTCGTTCTTGTTCTTTAATCTGAGCGAGTGAGGGATTGAGTAATTGAAACGGAGAGAGAGGGAAAAGATATGCGCCACTGCCTTCAGTATCTGATTATTCAGTGCCGTATGAATTCAGTGAACCTTTAAGTCAAGTGTGAGAAAGGGTAAAACGAAGATACATGTGTTAAACTGTTCCCACTGCAGTGCTATTTATCTCCACCAATAGAGGGCGCCACTTAAAAACTCCCACGTTCAGTTTTCAGAATTGGTCATGCTCATCATACAGGATTAATCTGAACTGTGCAGACAAGATGAAGCACATCTTTAGAACATTATGTTCTCGTCCTCTGCTAATATTTATAAATAATTTGATGTAGGAGGAGGAGAGAAATCCTCAGATTTCTGTTAGCTTGAGACAAGGCATCGAATTGCAAACATGTTAAGTTTGCTAAAATGTTATGTTTAAATGCAAACAAGGCATTACCTGATTAAATATTCCAATACATAATTCTGTACATTGGATAAAGTAAGGTTTGTCAAAAGGTTTTTAAAGAATTGGACATCTAATTTTTTAGCACCCCATAAATCAGAAAATATGTTTTTAGGAATATAAAATCATATTCAAATAAATATATGAACAAAAACACACACATACATACATTTACATTTATGCATTTAGCAGACCCTTTTATCCAAAGTGACTTACAATACATTCAGGTTATACATTTGTTCCCTGGGAATTGAACCCACAACCTGCACTGCTAACGCAATGCTCTACCACTGAGCCACAGGAACATATATATGTGTGTGTGTGTGTGTGTGTGTGTGTGTGTGTTTGTGTGGGTAAAAATTTAACATAGTTATCCTGTAAAAGTGATCATACTAAATTTGATTTATATTTTAAATGTTATAAAACTTTCTGACAAATGAGTAAAGCCTAGTGGTTTGGTGGATAGTGAAAAAAGATGGGTAACGATTTAAAATGACAATCAATTAGTATTTGGGGGCTTTGGTGTAATCCTTAAAAACATATATTTTTTATGTCATCTAATGAATCTTGTTCTAAAATATGC
Organism: Gymnocypris eckloni scoliostomus; assembly: GCA_027564155.1. NCBI lineage: Eukaryota > Metazoa > Chordata > Actinopteri > Cypriniformes > Cyprinidae > Gymnocypris > Gymnocypris eckloni. The sequence continues at coordinate 9,611,616 of CM050432.1, read as the reverse complement.
CTGATAAGATTTTCTTGTTATTCTATTATTGTGACATTTTACTGGGTGTCGTCTGTAAAAAAAATAATCATTATTGTTTTCCTCAGAAAAATCACTTTAACCAGGACACGTTCTAAAGTAAGGAAAAAATGTAAGCTGCATTAAACCATTATGTTGATGCTTGAACCCCTCATTGTCTTTGACTCATACATCTTCAGAATATAAATGAGAAATCAAACTATTTGGTGAATGTAAGCACTACTGAAGAAGAGATTTCTGCCTCAGTGCATGAGTCTAGCTGTAGAAGATAGTCTCTGAATTTCCTTCTTTAATTTGAAATATGACAGATTTTTCTTTCTTTTTGACGCTTTTAGAGTATCTTTTTTTAGTTTAAGTGCTTGTCTCAGTGTTGTCTCTCCCTGGCTCTCTCTCTTTCGTTGTCATGTGATGAATGGTGCTTTGACAGAGATCCTATCTGCAGAGCGCAGGGTCAGTTCGGCCAAAGACATCAGAGAGACACGAGCAGAGAGAGCAATGGTAAATAAAGAGAGTCTGACCTGGTAAATGTGGTTGAGTTTGAGGTGTTTGAGCAGCAGTAACAAGAGAGCTGAAATGGCTTTGACGATAATCTCCTTGTGTCGGTTCACATCAATGCCCAGCTTCATGCTCTGGAGGACGGTGATTCTGTTTCCAATACAAACATCGGGAAATGTTTGCTGTGCGTCTAAAACAAAGCGCGCCATGCACACATCAAACGCAGGGTCTCTGCGAGACTTACGGCATCTCCTCCGGCAGAACGTCGGCTAGGATGTTGATCGAGTCCGTCTTTGCTTTGGAGGTCGGAGCTGCAGCCAGAAGGAGCTTCAGTAGAGCAATCTACAAAGAGACTAACATTAAAGCACATTCCTACCAGGTTTGTCTGAAGAGTTGCATGCATTAACCACTACACCTTTAAGTACTGGCTTTTAGAATTAGGAACACCACAGTATATTATGGGAAGTAAAAAAAAACAGATATTTTTCACAAATTAATTTGATTGATCACATTAAGAATTACAAACCCTTTTTTTTTTTTTTTTTTGAAGTTCCAGAATATTATGTTTAAATATGCAAATGAGGCACTGCCTAATTAAATGTGTGCACTAATTTGCATAGATTTCTAGAACAAAAATTGCTTTTTCAAGAAGAAAAAGGTTCAAACTTCTTGTTTCATTTTGCAGACACATTAAAGTCAAAGATTTTGATATCTCTTTATCACCACATAAAGCAGAAAATACTGTATATTTTATATTTTACTATAAAACACCATTTGTTTTACTAGTCTATTAATATTTTCGAATCAGTTTTCATTTTAATACTTTCTTTTTTATTTTAATTTGTTGTGTGCTTGTGGCCTTTTTAGTAGTTTTATTTTAAATATGTCTATGTTGTTTTTATTTCAGTTTTAGAATGTTGCTCTGTAAACTAAATACATAGAAATATATAGATATGTTTTAACATATATTTTTTATTTAACTAATTTCAGCTAATACTGCTTATTTTATACAAGTAATGAAAATATTTTCATAAAACATAAACACTTATATTTGACATGTTTTTTTTTGCACGAATCTGAAAACATCACCATATGGGGCCTATAGTGTTTGCTCTGAAATATTATCAGGAAAACATGAGTTATATTCACAAGTGTCTGGATGTGTAAAAAGACAATGTGTAGGAGACACTTACCACATACTGAGAGAGACTAGGCAACATTCCCAAATATAGGATCTCTGCAGGGGTTTCGTCCACCTCCTCTTCCCCCTAGCCAATCAAAAGAGGCGATTCTGACTGACAGCTCAATGAACCAATAATAAATGCAAAGGAACAGCAAGGTTGAGTCACTTACCAGAGTCATGGGACACTGCTGCAGCTCCTCCTCTCTCTTGATCTGGACCTCCGCTATGGACACATACTTGTGCTTGAGAGAGAAGGGGTGAGAGAGAGAGAATTGCCATGGTGACCGAGGGTGGCTGAAAGAGCCCCAATAGAGCATGCATTAGACCACTGGATTCACGTCAATGCATATCTGAGACAACAGCTGCTAAATCCATCAGATATATACAATAATCAACTTACGGAGCATCAATAAAAGGGCAAAATGCAGATGATGTTCAAATATGTTTTTTTACTCGTCCAGGTGTGTAGAAGAACACTAGAATATTAAAAAACAAAAATGTGTCCATGCTTACCTGTTTCAAAGTCTTTACACTCTCATGTATGGGCCTGGGTAACCCAACCAAAGTGTCAGTGTCACTGAAAAACAACATTAGAAAGAAAGAAAATACTGTGTGAACCAGAACCAGCAGAGTATACTGATTTAAGGATAATGAAGGTGACCTTTATGGGGAATTGATCAGACTCACTTTCCCAAGGTGAAGCCGATAAATTTATTTCTGCTGGTCTCCAGAAAGTGCTCGATGTCTTTCTCTCTGTGGGAGGAAGAAGAAAGGAATTGACTGCATGAGGAGTTAGTTTGGGATTCATTTAGAATTTGCTCGGTTTAGGACAGAACTTCTCAAAAAGAGCAGTGTAAATGAGTCCCTTTGTCATCTTTACTCTAACCTCTCTAACCTCCCTCACGCTCTCGTTCCCATCTGCATGCAGCGGTGCAGCTCAGCACAGCGTTACAACTCACAGCTAAATACTGTACTGAGCGCTTCTTTGAGTAATCAAGAGGATTTGATCAACGTGAGCTTTTGCGGTTTCAAATTCATCACTTTTCCTTCCTCTCTGTCTCTCCCTGTTCATTTGTCTCTGTCCTCAAATATGCATTCTTTATGTCAGAGGTACTGCATTCCTAAAACCAGCCTGTTTCCAGCACAGGAGCTGTAGCAGATTGTTGTAGACAGTTACACAGGAATTGATGTTTGGGATCAGTATACATTTACAAAAAAAAATTATAATACTTGTATTCAGCAAGGATGCATTAAGTGGATCAAAAGTGACAATAAAAGACATTTGTAAGGTTTCAAAATTGTATATTTGTTTTACTTTCTATTCATCAAAGAATCCTCAAAATAGATGAATCATGGTTTTCACAAAAATATTAAGCAGAACAACTGTTTGCAACATTGTTAATTCTTCCAATTTAATCTGCATATTAGAATGATTTCTGAAGGATCGAGTTACGCTGAAGACTGCCGTACTTGATGCTGAAAATTTGGCTTTGCATCACAGGAATAAATTAAATTTTCAGATATTTCACAATATTCCTGTTTTTAATAAAATAAATGCAGCCTTGGTGAGCATGAGAGACTTACCGACCCCAAACTTTTGTCTCCCTGAATTGTATTTACAAAAATAGCTCGTACTTCTTGCAAAACAACAGATCTCTGTAAACAAGTCAAAGCAGCACAGTGTCTGGCCATTGCATTTGATGAAGACCTTGTCCTCTACCTGACTTTGGGAGCCCATGGCAGTCCCTTGGGAAAGGACACTCTCTCGGTTGGCGGGCGCAGGGGTTGTGGCGGCGGCGGCGGTTGGATAATAACGTCTCTGTCGAGAGGGTCGACCTCTCCCTCGATGCCACTGTCCACGTCCTCTGGGTCATCTTCCTCATCCCGCGCATCATCGTTTTTGAAAGGGTCCCGTTCGTTGTAAGTGTCCAGGCTGTCCTGTTTGACCAGTGGCTGCAAGAGAGGGAAAACCAGTTTAAGATCAAGATACAAATGTATATATTACTCTGGACCCTGATCTTGAGTCTCATTAAGAAAGCCCAAATTCATAATGTCAATAAAGCTCGAATTGACTTGGCTTGATAATTAAAAGGGATAGTTCAACCAAAATGAACATTCGGTCATTATTTACTCACCCTCATGCTGTTCCAAACCCATGTTTAAAGCAGTTAGTAGACATTGACTTCTATAGTATGGAAAATATGGAAGTCAATGGCTACTGTTTGGTTACCAACATTCTTTAAAATATCTTATTTTGTGAAAGAAAGAAATTCAGGTTTGGAACAACTTGAGGATGAGTAAATGAAGACAAAATGTTCATTTTTTGCTGCAATATCCCTTTAAGATTTTAAAATATATGATTTATATGATGAAAGAGGTTTGGTTTCATTCTTTAATTGTTTTCTAAAAAACAACATGCTGAACTGACCAAATAGAAAACTCCTGTATGTGAGGTTTTGCATGAACGAGACTCATCTCAGGGTTTTCCCCAGGTTCTTCTGGTATTTTAGCCTTCAGATTACGTTCACCATCCATTGCTTAGAGTTCATTGCTGAAACTTACCGTCCAATAAACCTGCAAACGATAAGCATCACACAAAAAAAGTTGCAATCCAATTTTGGGGGCTCACACATTCCAGATACAAAGCTCCCTTTAACATTCCTGTGCAGATTCAGTTCAACAAAGGCACAAACAACAAGTTCTTAACATCTCTAGTGTTGTGCAAACGCATGAATGGCAAGATTCAGAGCAAGCATCAGGCATGAGGTGCATTAGTGGAGCGTCATCGTTGGTTCCAGTGCAGTCAATGTATGAGTGTGTCTGTGAGCGGTACCAAGGCCATGAGCAGAGTGACTCAGCTGTGATTGGTTGCCTATGAGAAGAAGCCATTCTGCTAGCTAGTGGGAGCCGGAGTGTGTCTATGTGGATCTTATTGACTGAGAATATGTGGAAAGATGTGCAAATGGAAAGACAGGAGGAGAGAGAGACAGAGAGTCTTGCTAATGTCCATGGCCAGCTTTATCTTTCAGAACCCTTCCCCAAATCAAGTTTCAAAGGAAAAACAAATAGCTGTGAAGGAAAGGAGAGTGGAGGAGTGCAAGGCCAGCCCACAACAAAGAGAATGCACAAAAGGGGTTTGGGGTAAAGACCTGTTTCTTGGCATATGGACTGTCTCCTTCCAAGCTATCAACAAAGGCACTCTGTAGGGACACAAGGAAGAGATGGGAATGAGCCAACAGGACAATGAACACCCAGAGAGAAAAGAGGGAGAGTTGAGGAGAAAGGGTTACAGAAAACGTACAGAGACAGTGTGAGACAGGAAGCAGGAAGGTCAAAAACTGGGAAACCTGCTGTGATTGGTCCACGATGTTATCCAGCCAATCGGTGCTCTGTTACATTTCATTGCACCGTTGCGATGTTAGATTGTCAGAAGGACAGATATGTGGTATGAAGTCCCTTTTGTGTGTTTATTTTAAAGCTTGTGTAAGTTTTGTGGGCCTTCATATTAGTATAACACCACCCTGCATCATATTCACTGAATTAAATCCAGTACTGTTTCTTACTAATATGGGCTGTTGACTTCAAAATTAGTGGCTGGTTTGCTACAAAACGTGATGTATTTCATAGCATTTTTGCTTTTGATAACCATTTGTAAGGTGAAGAAGTCTTGTGTTATCCCTTAATTACCAAAACACTGCCATAAAGACATGATTCCTCTCTTCCTCTGAGCCAGGTTACAATTATGTATCGATTTTCACATGTATGAATGTTTCTGAGGACTTCACTAACACTTTTTCCACTCGGTTGAAGACTGTAAACTAAACAACACATACTGAATACTTCGTTTTGTCATTAAAACTTTGACATTTGACTGCTTTTGTTATTTTGACAAGAGCATTAAAGTGTATACTTTGTTTGGGAAAAGTATGATTTTTTAATGTTTTTTTTAGAAGTCTCTTATGCTCATCAAGACTACATTTATTTGATCAAAAATACAGGAAAAAGCACAATTTTCAAATTTTACTTCAATTTAAAATAACTTTTTCTATTTTAATATAATTTTAAAAATATGACCTATATTATTATATTTATTCCTGTGATGCAATGCTGAATGTCCAGTATCATTACCCCAGTCTTCAGTGTCACATGATCCATCAGAAATCACACTAATATGTACATTTAAATAATTTTTTATTTAAAACAGAAATCTTTTGTAACAACATACACTAATTTACACAGTTTAAAAGTTAAAGGGTCAGCATAATTTTTTTTAATGCGAATTAATACTTTTATTCAACAGGGATGTGTTAAATTGAAAAAAGACATATAAAAGATTTATATTTTGAATAAATGTTGTAAGTTGTATTCAACGAATCCTGAGAAAAGTATAACAGGTTCACGGGTTCTGAAGATCATGTGACACTGAAGACTAAGAGTAATGATGCTGAAAATTCAGCTTTGATCACAGAAATCAATTAGGTTTTAATGTATATTAAAACAGAAAACCATTATATTAAATTGCACATTGTTTATATTTCACAATATTACTGTGTTTTCTGAATTTCTGATTAAAAAAACGCAGCCTTGATGAGCATAAAAGATTTCTTTAAAAACATGAATAATCTTACCGGTCACAAACTTTTGAACGGCAGGAATACATACAACACAAAGCCTATAATCTGAAAAATCTTTACTGTTATTTTGTACAAAAAATAATACATAATGGAAAGTTTTATTGATATTTGTGTTTTTTCTGCAGGGCTGTGTAACAGGTAGCACAGATCAGAAGGTTTGTGTGTTTTGTATTGTTCAGATGCATGAGGTTGTGTGTTCACGTATTTAATCTACACGTGGTTTCTGCCAGTGTAACGGCTTTGAAAGTCATGTGCGTGTGTGTTTCTCGTACCCGGCGACTCCTGCGTCCTCTCTTCTGCTGCTGCTGTTGCTCGATGAGCTCCATGGCCGTGGCCGGAGGAGAAGCCGCCCGCATGTTTCGCACAACCTTAACGCTGTCCTCAGTGAGCGGCGGCAGGTTCAACTGCTCTCTCATTCTCACCTTCATCTCCTGCAGCTCCTCGAAACCTCCCAGAGTGAACTGAGGTGCACAAACACACAGCAGTCAATGGACAGAGCACTATAGGCACATAAACAGCTCTGGTATTGACTAGAGCTGAACGAGTCCAGGGTAAGAACAGGGTTTATATTCTGAAAGATAAAAAGATCTCTCTTTATCTGGTCAAATAGAATACAATAAGCAGTAATTATTCTATGGAATGTAGCTTAATGAAAGTAAATAGAACAGAATTAAATCTTTAATCAATCCATAAATATCATTCAAAAGCTTGGAGTCGGCATGATTTTTTTATGTTTTTGAAAGTCTCTTACGCTTTAAAGGCTGCATTTATGTAAAAACAAAAACAAAATAAAAACAGCAAAATTGTGAAATATATTTACAATTTAAAATAATTGTTTCTATTTTAATACATGTAATATGATCTGTGATCTCAAAGCTGAATTTTCAGTTTTCAGTGTCACATGATCCTTCAGAAATCATACTAACAGATTTATGGCTCAATTATTTGTTATTATTTTCAATGTTGAAAACAGTTGTTGTGCTTAACATTTTATGGAAACTGACCATTCTTTAGGATTCTGCATTTATTTGAAATAGTAGATTCAATATAAATATATTTACGGTCACTTTTGTTCAATATAATGCTTTCTTGTAGAATAAAGGTATTAATATCTTTAAAAAATACATCTTACTGATACTTTTATCAGTAGTATGTAATGCAATGTTATGTAATGTGAAGAATAGAAATCACTTTGTATGGAATAAAACAGAATGGAAGAAATCTGTAAATGATATAATAGAATAGAATAGTATGCATCATAACAGAATAGTGTAGAATAAGCAGTCAATTATCTGTGGAATAGAATCACAATTCGGTATCTAAAACGGAGCATATGAACAGTGATGCTGTGTGTGTGTATTGAGACTGACCAGTATGGTCTTCCACAGTAAGAGCAGCACTTTCTTCATGGGGAAATGGGGCGCATTCATGCTGCAGAACTTGGTTACCATGGTGAAGAGGAGGAGGGCAAAGGGCTCTCCGTTATAAAGGGGTGAACCTGAGAGGAGGAGGGAGGTTAATCACTGCGCCATAGAGCAGGTCAACAGCCAATCACTGCAACACACACATCGTTCTCTCAGTCTTTCTCACCCAACTCTGTTTTGAAGCCCTCTCTGGCTGCTTTCCTCTCAGGACTGTCACCCTCCATTTCCACTCGAATGGTCTCAACCATCAGATACATGATGCTCAGAAGAACCCTGTAGAAGATGATGCAAACGCTTTACTTTAAATCGGAGTTCTTGACTGTGTGTGTTAGTACAAGAGTCTTTGTGTGTTGTAACCAAGGGTATTATCCTTCTCTAATTAGCTAACGCAGCAGCATTAAACAACGTTCATGTATATGTATTGTGCATTGATGCAAAGCTCTCAAAGACATGACAGCTGCAAGCCAGAGAGCTCTGTCAGCCCAGGGTTCCTGCGCACCAATTTGAATGTAAATCTGAGAAGTGGATTGTGGGTTGGATGACGTGAAGTCTACTGATGTGAGAAAAGAATCGGTCCCAGTGGGCTTCTTACCGGAGTTCAGTGCTGTCAGCCAGAGAAATGGCTGGTTTTCTCACTGCGCTGCTGCAGGCCTGGTTATTACTGGAGAAAACCAGAACAATATTAAATCAATATATATATGCACGTGTAAGAGGATGTCCTTACATTACAACTGCGCCAAAAGACCAGGGTTAATACAGTTAACCAAACTAAAACCATCAAATACATGTACACTACATACAATAAAATACATGTTAACTGAAACTAAATATAAAAAACGTATATATGATGTGATTTCAAGTTTTGCTTTCTCTTTGGAGTGTTACAGGCTGATCGTGCATAGATACGATCCCTGAAGTTACAAAGACTAAAGTCTCATAACCAAAGAGATACTCTTTATCAAAGTTATGACTCGACCACACGACTAAAACAGCTCGTGTAAACACGCTCCAGGTCTACGTCACGACGTGGGGAGATTTTCATAACACCGCCCAAGTGTATACGCAAAGATACGGGCCTGAGATACCGCCATGAAATTTATTTTAGGTAGTTCCAAGGAAAAATTCCTAATTTTCATTTAGTTTAACGATGTACTAAAATAATGGTAGCACTTTACAGTATGGTCCCATTAGTAAACATTAGTTAATGCATTCACGAAAATTAACTAAAAATGAGCAATGCATTTGTTAATCTTTACAGGTATTTCATGTTATATCAGGTCCATTAAATAATAAGAACATTCAACTTTTGATTTTAATAAATGTATTAATAAGTGTTTATTAATTTTAACACAGATTATTTGTTTTCTACAATAGAGTTCTATTTTTTAACATTAGACAACTTCATAACTTAAAAAAATAAGAATGGTAAATACTTCTAAATAAATTATTAATCTGTGTTAATATATATCGGAGTGATACTAAAACAACACTGTAAAAGACTAATTACAGCCAATCAATCGTTCTATCATTCCACAAAATACAATACAAGCCATGCGGTCTAATAATCCCTCGTTCAGTACAAATACTATCCGTCAACCAGAACCTGATCATTTGAATCAGATGTGCTCGGAGAAGCCGGAGGGTTAATTGTGTAATTACACCACAGTAAAGCACAGCAGAGGCAGAGAGGCAGCGGTACAGTGTCCCGGAGAGCTGATGAGAGCGTGTACAAAGACATTAAATCCCCAGGCAGGGGCTTGAAAGAGGAGAGGGATGTGGCCAGGCTGTCTTTGAAGCAGAGAGAGCGTGCTGCTGCAGGAAATAACGAACAGCAGGTACGAGATGGATACACAAAAGAAATGGGCCTTTTTGATCTTGCTTTTAAATTATGATGCATATATTAACTTCAAAAGAATATGAAGCAAAATACAATTTGTTACATGTTAACATTGTTTTCTGGAATATAAGTCACGCTTTTTTTTTTTTTTTTATGTGCTGTGATTTATTTTCCAAAGCAATTTATATAATGTCAGTGTCAATGAATGTCAAGCACACATATTAAATGTAAGCTATTATATTTTCTGCAATAGAAGTCATGATTCTCAATCATCTGCAACTAATATAATGTGAATTATGTAATGTTGATCTATATCATGTTTTGCACGCTTCACATTAATATAATTAACCAGAAGCATGCAAAACATATGCAATGTTTATTTGAAAAATGCATTTCCTGCACAGCAGTAGTTTCAGTGGTGCTTTTTCAGTTTTGTGGTTATAATAAATGCTGTTTATAATGAATACCACCAAGATATTATAGTTAACTAAATCTAAAAAAAAAATTTTTTTTAAATATTTCTGCCACTTGAAATAAAATAAATGTTAACCGAAGTAAAATAAAATATTTGTAAAAATACTTTTTTATTTCAGCTAGTTGCCAAGGAATTTTAACTTTAACTTGATGTACAAACAAGTAAAATTAAATAAAACAAAATGTACAAAGCAAAAAAAACAATACAAAAATGAAAAAAAAGAATTGAAATGATAACAGAAATATACAAATAAAATAATAGCATCTTAATACTAAAATACTGAATGCCACTACAATTTCTCCGTTCGAAATACAGTTACATTTAAAGGATTTGTTATGTAGTGAGGGGAACTAAAATACTTTTATAGTGTTTATAATATTTGTAAGCATTTGGTTCATAATTTTTTTTCTGAATGTAATAAAATGCAAATGTGATAGATTTATTTTCTCTTAACCATGCATTTTGACCCGGCGCGACTTACAGTCAGCTATGACACATTTTCCGGAAAATAAAGTAGGTTTTCACATTTTCTTAATTGCACTTACCCATGCAGAAGTTGCCACCACAATCCTAAGGTATAATGAATGGGTGCCAGGCCATTGCTATGCGGTTGCTAATGTGTTCTGAGTGGTCTTTTGCGTGTTCATTTTTATGTTGGTACAGTATGTGCAATAATAAGAGTGATATCTGATTGCACTGATATCACTCTCTGAACATAAAAAGATCCATTCACATGGAAGTGTACTTAATGTGGGTAATTAGAGAAGTGACTCGCTGTGCCGCCCAGGCAGCTGCTACTGTACACAGCGGGCATAAAGAAACAGAAAAGAGGAAGCCATTCGTCTCAGTACAGCACCCAGGAGATCCACAGAAATACACAACTGTTTCACACACTCACATACACAGTCATGACTGAGCCGTTTCTAACCTGCTCCCGCAGGAGAAGGAGAGTAAAATAACAGCACCTCCGCTGGAGAGTCAGTCTCTGTCTGTCTCTCAGTCTCTCCCCCTTCACCACTTACTCGATCTCCATGCTGAGGAGCTCCAGCAGAGCCGTGAAGATGCCCATGTCATAGAGGAGGAAGACGTTGTGTCTGGACCAGTAGAGGACATCAGTTTCTGAGTCGCACTCATCAAACACACCTAAAACATAGAAGAAGAAGAAATTATATTTTGCTTAATGAAAGATTATTTTAAGAACCAATATTGAAAAAACATAATAATGCCAATTCAACATTTTCATGTGCAAAATCGAATTACCATAATGCTCAATGTTTCATATTTTATCGTTTTACTTTTTTCATATATATTTTTACTAAAACCAAATATTGCAAAACATTAGGTCTCATAAAATAAATAAAAACTGCATAAAGTACTAAATTAATTTAAAAATGAACAAATAATTAAATAAAAAATAAAATATATTTTAAGACATAACATTATCTTCAATCCGATTATTAAAGTCCAAATACACATTACAAAAACGCTCCATAATGATTCTCATTTTTGCAATAGACATATTTTATATATATCTTTCTATATATCAAGATTCCAGATTTTTTATTCGTCACATTCACGATTATACAGAATATAATCAGCAATGAAAAGTATATAGATTTATATTTTTGTTATAGATATCTTTTTCAAATATTTTTACCAAAACAAAAACTGCAACACATTTTGTTTTTTAATTTGCATAAATTAAAAGCAGTACTGCAAATTACAAATTAAATAATGCGTCATTAAATAAAAAATATGAAAGAAAATAAGAAATTAAATTTTTCTAAAGAAAACATTATTTTCATGCCACTTAAGCACATTAAGGTCCAAGTTCTCATTACCACAATAACGCACAATGAAGATTCTCATTATAGTAATTATAATATAATAGTTTTAATATTTTTACATATTTTTAATGCTTACTAAAAACAAATACTGCTGTACAGTGTTATTTTTAAAAAGCTAAATATGCATAAATTAAGAGCCGTTCTAAAAATTGCATTACAAATTAAATAATACATTATTATTAAAGTAATGAGAACTAGGGGAAATGTACTTAAATCAAAAAATAAAAATAGACCATATAAATATTTAAAAAAATAAGTCACATGCAGCTGCATAATAACTTAAAGACCCTAAAATTCCTTCCTTTGATTTGGGGGTTGAAATATGAAATATGTTGTTGACTGGTTTCATGAGATTCTCTCATTGGATTGTGGCTGTACAACATTCGTACCTTGTGCCAAATAGAGGATGGCTCGGGCCACTTTGAGCCTCTTGTCTCGATCGGTGACCTCCAGAGCGTCCAGCAGTCTCATGACATACGCCCTCTGCTCCTCCATACTCAACTCCATCCACCTCCGACCCTTCACTGAGAGCAGGGCACAGAAGAATTATGTCTCGGTCCATATTAATCATTTCTGCCATTCTTCTACCACCTGCCTTCTCACACGTCAGAAAGATTAGTCAGGATTTGTGTTGCTCAAACACCCGTGAAACACATAAAACACTCGATCACTTCACTGACCTCTGTTCTCTTTCAGTCAAAAATCTTACCCAACCACATGCATGAGTGGGGGACTTATGAGTGCAAATTACTGTACAAACCTCCCTCTGGATATTGGTAAATATTACCAAATGCTTCGAGAGTTAGTGAAGAATTCTGCTGTAAAGCCTCAAGTCTTTTCAGTGGAAGGCATGTGTAAAATTAAACCACTGAGGTCATTCATCTGACACTGAAGACTTTTATTACAGTCACGTCATGAGGAATCAGAATTTCCTTAATCTTCTGATCTGAGCTAGAAGATCTTGAAACATTTGCAGGTGTACATTTCTCATTTCAAGTGAGAAGAGTTTGCATACATACACGTCTCTAAAGGAGGAGTTCACCCAAAATGAAAATGTACTCAACCTCAGCCAATCCAAGATGTAGAGGAGTTTGTTTGTTTATCAGAACAGATTTAGAGAAATTTAGCATTGGATCCTCTGCAGTGAATGGGTGCCGTCAGAATGAGAGTCCAAACAACTGATAAAAACATCATAATAATCCACACCACTTTGGCCCATAAATTAGCATCTTGTGAAGCAAAAAGCTGCGTGTTTCTAAACAAATCCATCATGAAGGCTTTTTAACTTTAAAACATTGCTTCTTGTCAAAAGCAATGAGAGTCGGTAAAAAGATGGTAACACTTTACCTGTAACAGGACACCGTACAATACTTACTGTAGTTAAAACAAATAAAATATACATAATACATGCAACTATCCCTAAACCAACCCCTCATCCTAACTCTAACCATACAGTAAGTACATGTAGTTAATTACTATTACTCCGTAATTAAAATACAAGTCCATCCTCTGTAGTCTCTCACACCAAAATCCACCAACATATTTGTTTAGATCAGTTTTGGACTGTTTCTTTGCATGTAAACAGTGCTTGATGTGTATCAAGCAATATTATGGATACAGGACTTTGATGATTTGAAGTTAAAAATTCTTCATTATGAATTTATTATAAATATAACGTTTTTTACAAGACATTAACTGATGGACTGGAGTGGTGTGGATGATTGTGATGTTTTTATCAGCTGTTTGAACTCATTCTGACGGCACCCATTCACTGCAGAGGATCCATTGATGAGCAAGTGATGGAATACTACATTCCTCCAAATCTGTTCTGATGAAGAAAAACTCATCTACATCTTGGATGGCCTGATAGTGAGTACATTTAAGCAAATATAATTTTTTGGGTCAACTATTCCTTTAAAAGGTGCATAAAATCTGAGAGTATGTGAGACAGTGGAAAATTGCAGTGTTGCATTATATACACTCACCGGCCACTTTATTAGGTAGACCTGTTCAATTGCTTGGTAACACAAATTGCTAATCAGCCAATCACATGGCAGCAACTCAATGCATTTAGGCATCTAGATGAGGTGAAGACGACTTGCTGAAGTTCAAACCGAGCATCAGAATGGGGAAGAAAGGGGATTTAAGGGACTTTGAACGTGGAATGGTTGTTGGTGACAGACGGCTGGTCTGAGTATTTCAGAAACTGCTGATCTACTGGGATTATCAAGCACAACCATCTCTAGGGTTTACAGAGAATGGTCCAAAAAAGAGAAAATATCCAGTGAGCGGCAGTTGTGTGGACGAAAATGTCTTGTTGATGTCAGAGGTCAGAGGAGAATGGACAGACTGGTTAGAGATTATAGAAAGACAACAGTAACTCAAATAACCACTCGTTACAACCAAGGTATGTAGAATACCATCTCTGAACACACAACACATCGAACCCTGAAGCAGATGGGCTCCAGCAGCAGAAGACCACACCGGGTGCCGCTCCTGTCAGATAAGAACAGGTCACGGAGGATACAATTCACACAGAATCACCAAAACTGGACAATAGAAGATTGGAAAAACGTTGCTCTCGATTTCTGCTGCGACATTCAGATGGTAGGGTCAGAATTTGGCGTAAAGTACATGAAAGCATGGATCCATCCTGCCTTATCTCAACGGTTCAGGCTGGTGCTGGTGGTGTAATGGTGTGGGGGATATTTTCTTGGCAAACTTTGGGCCCCTTAGTACCAATTGAGCATCGTTTAAACACCACAGACTACCTGAGTATTGTTGACCATGTCCATCCCTTCATGACTACAGTGTACCCATCTTCTGATGCTACTTCCAGCAGGATAATGCACCATGTTACCAAGCTCAAATCATATCAGACTGGTTTCTTGAACATGAAAATGAGTTCACTTTATTCAAATAGTCTCCACAGTCACCAGATCTCAATCCAATAGAGCACCTTTGGGATGTGGTGGAGCGGGAGATTCACATCATGGATGTGCAGCCGACAAATCTGCAGCAACTGCGTGATGCTATCATGTCAATATGGACCAAAATCTCTGAGGAATGTTTCCAACACCTTGTTGAATCTATGCCACGAAGAATTAAGGCAGTTCTGAAGGCAAAAGGGGGTCCAACCCGGTACTAGCATGGTGTACCTAATAAAGTGGCCGGTGAGTGTAAGTGGACACAGGGTAAAATTAACAAAACATATGAACCCTTTGGATGGCAGCAAACTTTTAAAAGTGTAAACATGTGATGTGCAGTTGCTTCACAATCAACACACACACAAACTCGCAAAAGCTAAAGTGACATTGATGATCCAGCCTCTTGGCTTTTCTCCATTTTTTAGGGCTGCTGTGCCATGACAAACACAGAGAGAGAGCGAGAGGAGATCGTGCACACAGCAGGCAGGGTAAAGCCTGAGGCTATACACACACAAACATTCATTACATGTATCCCTTTCTCACAGAAACTTTGCTGACAGTTTATTTCTGTTCTCTCTCAGACACGGGTGGAACTGTTATACCCAGGAGCCAGCACATCCACACCACCAGGACTCCAGACTCTCTCCAGACCCAACCGCTCTTAAGCACTAGAAGTTAGTGTGTTGGGTGAAGATGCACTGCAAATATAGATATTTTCTCTTGTTTTCTATTAAAAATAGATCTAAAGAAGCAGAACTGTGTATGATCACCGCACCTGTTCTTAGAGTACATATGTTCAATCAAGTATTTTCATTTTAGAAGGAGTTTTTCCTTACTTAAATTGGCAATTTTATTTTATCTTATACAAAATATTCATTAAAAGTTGAGCGGTTTATGCTTAAAGAATCCAGCATGGTGAGAAAAAGAAACTAATTTTCTGAAATTTGTTTCTCAAGTATATTAAATCAATTTCAAGTATTTTTTTAAGATTTATACTTGAAATTAATACCAAAAGTACTAATTACTATTTTTTTTTGTAATAGCACTGGCTACCAGTGTTGGGTAAGTTCCTCTAAAAACTAATTAATTACCAGCTACTAATGACATCTTCAACAGTAATTAGATTACTGGTGTCAAAGTATGTGAAATTAGATTATACTCTCTCTAAAAAAGAATTGCATTACTAATTAATAATTACTTTCTAAATCCCACATCAATCTCGCCCAGTTTCAACAATACAAAGATAGACATAAAACGGCTCTTTTAATTCTTTCAAATAAATAACATAAAACTGCTTAAATTATCCTTGAACTGTCCAAAGTATTTAAAAGGAGAAGGTTATAATAAAAATATGCATTTTAACATTAGATGTTACATTTGTGTTAAATCCTCTATTGTTTTATATAATTGTTCTGTAGTCTAAAGAGTGATTGTAATTAAATGACAGTATTGAATTACTTAGTAATGCATTAACACCCAACCCTGCAGGCTACAGTACCATGATTCTTGAAGTCTTCCTCAAAGTAATCCCTGTTTAGACTGAACTCTGGTTCCTCTGTGTAGCTGTACAGCTCTGTGTGAAAGAGACAAAGACATATAGTTCAATCAAAACAAGCACATAGCATTGGTTTTCATAGTAATATAGATTCACCGGCATGTTGCATGTTGCTACATTAAAATTACATAATGTACATTTAATCTTCTATGCATTTTTTATTTATTTTAAAAGCTATGGTTGAACAGATCTAAGTTCTTGTGCTGCTTCCACTAAGTTGCCCAATTTCAGTGTTTGTTCATCCCTAGATCTGTGTGTGTGTGTGTGTGTGTGTGTGTGTGTGTGCGTGTCCCACCTGAGAGCTCTGCTGTGAAGTTGTCCGTGTCTCCATATTCAAACTCCAGGTTCGGGGACTCCATGGACCCCTGCGTATCAGAGGCAAATAATAACTGCACTGCCACAACAGAGAATGTCACATGTCTAACATCCTGGAGCGTTTGCCAACCGCTATTTCAGGTCTTTCCACTATTTCTGCAGCATGTGATTTTCCTCGTAATTATGCAAATTCAGCCAGGTCACACTACTCTAGTACTTCAATGACAATAGCATGAGAAATGTAGAGAAAATATGTCAGCATGAATTAACTACCATTTCACCAACACTCTCAAAGAGCCACTAAACGGTGAACATTCACACTCAAACACAGTGTTAATGGTTTCAACACATCAGTGCTGATCTACGCTAATGACCCTAAACAGCCTCTTAAACCTTGAGCCAAACATGGATTTCCAGGCTTTTCTTTCACAGTCTGCCTGAACTGAAGAAGTGTTAGGTCCTCAGAGGCGTTTTGTTTTAATTGCAGCCCAATTAACATCTGGGGAACACGCTCTGTGCTGTCAGTTGAAGATAAATTACATAAGAAGCATAACATTGAAATGAACTTCCTTCATTCCCCGGAGGACCACGTTCTCTTGCTCAAGTGCTTATTCATTTAAAGATGAAGCACTTCTGCAGGACATTCACCTTGTTGTTAGACTTCCTCTCAAGCTGTTTTAGCAGGCAGCAGTATCTCTCTGTGTTTTGCACCATCACGCTGTTATTTTGTAGATGTGGGCAGTGTCAGACTTGTCCCACACATATCACTTTGGATTTTGCCCAAAAGCTCTATTATGCAGGCATCTGACCTCAAAACCATCACAAAGGGGTCACCCACTATTATGCCTTTTGGCAAACCTCAGATCTGCTTTCACATGGTCTCTCTTTGAGTAATGGCCTCTTTTGCCACCCACCCATATAATGCACGGCTCTGGACAATGATATGAAAGAGCTCTTGATATTGGTGGACTCATATTCTCGTTCTCATATCTTGAACTCGGTACATTTTTAAAGTGATTGTTGACCTCGCTCTACTTTCTCAAACGTCCCCTTCTCAGAGAGTTTTGATGGATAACATTTGCTAGGTAATGTCTGGTGGTTTGATTTATCCTCCATTTCAGGCTTTTGTTTTACTGCATCTCTAACAATTAATAAACATGGAAGCTCCGATTTATAGCTGGATTTACTTTATTTTTGTCTATATTTATATAAAAAACTAAAATTTAGTTTTTGGATTAACTATATACATACACACAATATACATACAGTTGCATTTTTGTATTGCAATATGTTAACTTGTGACAATACATTGTTGCACCCCTAGTTTAAACATATGATGTATAATTCTGGCACTGTATATGGATTATGGGCAAAAAATAATAATACATTGCATAAAGAATGTGAGAAAATTAGACATGCACAGTCTCATGATAACGCACATACTTTATGCATAATGCATGTGTAGATTTACTGTATGCATGTGCACAGTAAACTAATGATTTAGCCTCCTCTCTCTGTCTCTCTCTCCTAACTCACAGACAGAACTGAAGCATTTTATTTTGGTCCTCAGAAGCAGATGGCATTGATACTCATGGCGGGAAGCTCTAACTGAGAGCTGTGTGGGAGCGAAAGAGAAAGATGGGCTTTCCTTCTGACACCTTCCCTAAAGGTTACTCCCACTCTGATCTCCCAGAAGAAGAGCACTCGTGACGGATCCGAACCAGCGCCAGATACTGAGGCTTTCAGAGAAACAGGCCAAAACATCTCATTCAAAGACAAACTATGATACTTATAAACTAGAACAACGTCCTGTAAACAGAATACACATTTCTGCTGTGAATCAGGACACTGATTACACACACACACACACACACACACACACACACACACGTGATTCGTTAGGCTTTTTTACGTCTAACTTTACGCTGTACCTGATCATTACGAGGTACTTGCAAGCTATATATAGGTTACAAACAGTAATATATTCTGGTGTTTCATCTTATAAAGCCTACACTATCATTTGTTTGAATTTCTAAGGACTATAAACCATCAACATGATAAAAACGGTACAAAAAAATCTGTTGTAAGCTACTACGTGAATTTAGTCATCGGACTGTTTATATTTTTTAACAAATATAAGGCCTTTTATTATTATTGTAAAAACTCCTGATTCAGGTCTCTTTTTTGCTGTGACTCTTTACTGAGTTTTATAAAGCAAATGAAAGAATAACTTTTACATTGTAAGTATTATATCAAGATTAATACGTACGGTCTACTACGGCTGTCATGCATGTTTTGTTGACCGTGGTTATTTTGTATTGGATTTGTCACCTGTAAATAGCATGTCTGTTTGCATAATAAACTAATTCAAAAAGGTTGAATACTTACTGGACTGAAGCAACTTAAGTTTACTTGATTATCAAACAGAATTTTCTGAAAAATAATGTAAAAATGTGATCCATCAGCCTTTTGAGGAACATTGATTTGTTTCTCAATCATCATTATATTGCATTGTATTAGCCTATTTGTTTTGCCCCAACAATAAAGAGTAAAGAGCGTAGATCATAAAACTAAGCTTTTAAATATCATCTTAATAAATATGTGACAATACATACAGAGTGACAACTAATATGCATTTTATGTACATAATCTGCTATACCATTATATAGATCTCTTTAATTTACATTACAAGCTATCAGAATTTCCTCGTACTTTTTGGCCATATAAATATCAGCAACTGCACCAAATTGCATATTTTTGCTCAGTTTGTGCCCCTGAAAAAAACAAGGTGTGTTTAAGCTTCATAATCTCTGGTGCTATATATATATATGAGCCATAAAAACATGATAAAAAGCTTTTTTTGTGTGTGTATTATTTCAAATGTCAAGCTTAACGTTTCATACATTATATAGAGTACATTCACATCAAATTTAAAATCAAATCTAAAATCCAAAGTTCAGCTCTAATCCCGACCAAACCATAACAAGGAGCAACTGAACAAGAGTTGCATGCTCTATGAAACAAACTGGAATCATCTGTAAATCTCAAAACAGGGCATGTACAATGTGCCCTGTGCCAGCACTGAGCTACTGGACCAAATACAGTCAATATTCAGCATTTCAGATTCATTACTCATTTAATGCAGCCAGATACAATAATTCATCACCATGCACATACCAAAAGACCGAGCACAGAGCCTTACATCCAGTATATTCTGGTTTAATGACAGATCACTCACATATCTAACCTTTGAGTTTCACTCCTGGTCATAAACTCCAGTCATGCACAACATTTTGTGTACATTCAAAGCACCTCCCAATCACTGTCCTAGAAACAAAATCTGCTGAAGGAGGAAAACACGCTCTAATTCCTCTCGATATGCTCAACGATCACGGTTGAGGAATTCATTACCATAACTTGACTGGTTGGATGTATTCCCAGCACAATATGTGTTACTGTCCTTGAAGACTGAATCTGTGCTGCGCCAAGAAGAGAGTCAAATATCCATTTGCTTGCTTTTATTTTTAATGACTGAATAAATAATAGGTGCATATTATTATTGGAGAGATTTACCATGGATGGATGGATGGATGGATGGATGGATGGATGGATGGATGGATGGATGGATGGATGGATGGATGGATGGATGGATGGATGGATGGATGGATGGATGGATGGATGGATGGATGGATGGATGGATGGATGGATGGATGGATGGATGGATGGATGGATGGATGGATGGATGGATGGATGGATGGATGGATGGATGGATGGATGGATGGATGGATGGATGGATGGATGGATGGATGGATGGATGGATGGATGGATGGACCTGGATGGATGGATGGATGGATGGATGGATGGATGGATGGATGGATGGATGGATGGATGGATGGATGGATGGATGGATGATGGATGGATGGATGGATGGATGGATGGATGGATGGATGGATGGATGGATGGATGGATGGATGGATGGATGGATTTAAATACATTTAAATGAAAATAAATAAACCTGCAGCAGACTGAATATTATTGACCCTCTTAACCCCCAAAACAAAGTATGTTCCATGATATCAGGCTGATATCCAGCTTAATAAATAACTGGTTTTGAATACGCATTATAATGCATAGGAATGTGTGCCCACTGACATTGACGGGTTAATGCGAGGAATACACATGTAGATGAAATGAGCCAAATGCATACAAGCTCAGCATTTTATATGCGCATGTGCATAAATCCATATACTGTGCGAGAAGTGGGAATTCATGACAGAAACAAACGCATCCTTCATATTTACCCTTCAAGTGCATGCTCATGAAACGCATGTCTATATCCTCTAGAAAACCATCAGCAGGTCACACTGGACCAAATTCCAAAAGACAAGCTATTTTTAGCGCCATGCATGTTTCTAAAATAACAACTCGAGGCATTTAAAGCCCAGCAACAAGCCACCTCACACACACCCTCCCCTCTACCCCTGCAAACGGCCAGTGTGCTCGGGTTACCTCCGAATCCTTCAGCTCTCTTGAGCCAGAGACTTCTGTCTGTTACTGTTAGAATCATTAAGTAAAGGTACCTCCATGTCGTCGATCTGCTGCTGCATCTGTCAGGCTGTGGATCTCCTCGCCGCTCGGAAATACTGTCACACTGGAGCAGACGCTGCTGGATTCCAAGTTCAGAATAATATCCGTCCGCTCTGATTGGCTGCTGACAGCTGATGAGGGCGTGGTTTGACGTCATGCCTGCGGCGAGCCACGCCCACACCGCACTTGACCACGAATGCATGCAGGTGCTATTACAAATGAATTGCCTGTATTTCTCCCATACTAATTGTAAGAAATGTTATAAATGGTCACTTTAACTACTGTAAAACATGCAATAATGAACTGTAATATTCAGCTTTTTTATATTTGGGAAAGTGCAATAAAATCACTGCAATACAGCTTCCTATGGGTTATTTTTATAAAACAAAATACAATAAAAAATGTTGTTGATGTCATATGAAAATCACATAAAACATACCCTTATCATTTATTTATTTAAGGATAACATGTAAGTCTTAATGTATATTAATACTAATTTACATTAAATTCCAGCTTTACATGAAAATTATTTATAAAAACTTACCATGTGAAAATGTAATCTTAAAATTGACTATATATATATACACATTATAACATTTATAATATATAAATGTTATATCAAAATAAATAATTCAATTAAATAACACGAAAAAAGGAGTAAAAAGAGCAAAACACAATAAAATAACTAAAACCTTAAAATATATATTTTTTTTAATTAAAAACAGAAAAAATAAAACTAATTCAAAATATTTTTCCAAATGCAACAAGTGAAAAAATACCAGACATAGACATACATTCATTCATGTATGGGCTTCAGAAAGCGTTGTGCTATTATTCACGCGGGAACAGAAAGAACAGTTTTCTCCTGATCTAGAAAGAGACACATTGTGATGTTTGTGACAGACCGTGCTCTGAACAGTGATTTATTGATTGTAGAGATGGAGATTTGTTGTGCTGGTGTCTTCACGTATGAGTCAAGTGGGAATGACACTTCAATGAACATTTTCATTTGAAAGTGTGAAAGATGTCTGAAAGAAACTGAACACACTTTATCCTTTTCAGAAAAAGTCTTAACAACGGCAATGTTTATCATATTACACTATTATTAAACATTATTAGTATCCTCTGAAGGCTTGAACTTGAGAACAATCATATGTAACAGGCCAGAGTGAAGATAACACAGTGACTCTTTTGAGTGTTTGTAATGTAACCTGAAGGTGTGTGACAACAGCAGCTATTCCTGTCCTCAAACCATCATGTGTCCAGAATAAACACCCACCGTTTACACTGTCCAACTACACCCCCGATCCGTGACCTCAGTGTCCAGGAATATACAAAGTGACCAAGCACACCAAGAATAGCATTAAAATACCCTATTTTTAAGCTAGCGGCTAAATTAAAATTAGAGACCCTTTCCTAAAGGCATCATAACAGGTTAATTCAACACACTGGGATGCCCATAGATAGTATTTAAAACCTCCTAAAGGATAGTGACAGTAAATTATACCTGAAATGACAGGCCAGCAGAAGCGGAGCGCTCAGTAACTGTCCACAAACAAAGCATCACTTTACACACAAAACACCTCACATCTGCCAAACAGCGTGTTTCGCGAGTCAATTGGTGTGTCATTTGATTCAGTTCGGAGCTTCAGAGCGCGTTTCGCAAGTCAATTGGTTCAGTTCGGGGTTTCAGAGCGCGTTTCGCGAGTCATTTGATTCAGTTCGGGGTTTCAGAGCGCGTTTCGCGAGTCATTTGATTCAGTTCGGGGTTTCAGAGCGCGTTTCGCGAGTCAATTGGTTCAGCTCGGGGCTTCAGAGCGCTTTTCGCGAGTCAATTGTTTCAGTTCGGAGCTTCAGAGCGCGTTTCGCGAGTCTATTGGTTCAGTTCGGGGCTTCGGAGCGCGTTTCGCGAGTCAATTGGTTCCGTTCGGGGCTTCGGAGCGTGTTTCGCGAGTCAAATGGTTCAGTTCGGGGCTTCAGAGCGCGTTCGCGAGTCAATTGGTTCAGCTCGGGCTTCAGAGCGCTTTGGCGAGTCAATTGTTTCAGTTCGAGCTTCAGAAGCGCGTTTGCGAGTCTATTGGTTCAGTTCGGGCTTGAGCGGCGTTTCGCGAGTCAATTGGTTCAGTTCGGGGCTTCGGAGCGCGTTTCGCGAGTCAATTGGTTCAGTTCGGGCTTCAGAGCTTGGAGTCGCTTCATCGAGTCAATTGGTTCAGTTCGGGCTTCAGAGCGCGTTTGCGAGTCAATTGGTTCAGTTCGGGTTTCAGAGCCGTTTCGAGTCATTTGATTCAGTTCAGAGCGTTTCGCGAGTCAATTGGTTCAGTTCGGGGTTTCAGCGCGTTTCGCAAGTCAATTGGTTCAGTTCGGGGCTTCAGAGCGCGTTCGCGAGTCAATTGGTTCAGTTCGGAGCTTCAGAGCGCGTTTCGCGAGTCTATTGGTTCAGTTCGGAGGTTCAGAGCGCGTTTCGCGAGTCAATTGGTTCAGTTCGGAGCTTCAGAGCGCGTTTCGCGAGTCAATCAGTTCGGGCTTCAGAGCGCGTTTCGCGAGTCATTTGATTCAGTTCGGGGTTTCAGAGCGCGTTTCGCGAGTCAATTGGTTCAGTTCGGGGCTTCAGAGCGCGTTTCGCAAGTCAATTGGTTCAGTTCGGCGCTTCAGAGCGCGTTTCGCGAGTCAATTGGTTCAGTTCGGAGCTTCAGAGCGCGTTTCGCGAGTCTATTGGTTCAGTTCGGAGGTTCAGAGCGCGTTTCGCGAGTCAATTGGTTCAGTTCGGAGCTTCAGAGCGCGTTTCGCGAGTCAATTGATTCAGTTCGGGGTTTCAGAGCGCGTTTCGCGAGTCAATTGGTTCAGTTCGGGGCTTCAGAGCGCGTTTCGCGAGTCAATCGGGGGCTTCAGAGCGCGTTTCGCGAGTCATTTGATTCAGTTCGGGTTTCAGAGCGCGTTTCGCGAGTCATTTGATTCAGATCGGGGTTTCAGAGCGCGTTTCGCGAGTCAATTGGTTCAGTTCGGGCTTCAGAGCCCGTTTCGCGAGTCAATCGGGGCTTCAGAGCGCGTTTCGCGAGTCATTTGATTCAGTTCGGGCGTCAGAGCGCGTTTCGAGTCAATCGGGGGCTTCAGAGCGCGTTTCGCGAGTCATTTGATTCAGTTCGGGGCTTCAGAGCGCGTTTCGCGAGTCATTTGATTCAGTTCGGGGTTTCAGAGCGCGTTTCGCGAGTCAATTGGTTCAGTTCGGGCTTCGCGCGTTTCGCGAGTCAATTGGTTCAGTTCGGGCTTCGGAGCGCGTTTCGCGAGTCAATTGGTTCAGTTCGGGGCTTCGGAGCGCGTTTCGCGAGTCAATCGGGGCTTCAGAGCGCGTTTCGCGAGTCAATTGGTTCAGTTCGGGGCTTCAGAGCGTGTTACACACACACACACACACACGTCCTGATTTTGCTGAGTTAGATGTGTCCCTGGGTCAACATATATTGTTGACCCTGGAACAACATTTTAATTCAAAAATGTAATCTTGACCATTTCCCTAAACCTAACCTTAACCATGAGTAATCCCTAAAATCATAGGAAATCATTGATGAATGACACTGCTGTACAAGCACTAAACACTGATTGTAAGCCTACACTTTACAAAAATTATAAACTTGTTCTTCAAATCTGATTGGTTAATAACAATGTTTTTCCAGGGTCAACAACATGTCGCACTTGGTAGAATCAGGTTCTGCTCTCTCTCACACACACACACACACACACACACTCTCCCACTCTGTAAGTCATACAGCCAGATCTCGTCGTTTGGAATGAAAACTTCACGATCAGCCACCGACTGCAGAGAAACACACTCCTTCATAGCAGTCTCCTCATCAGACCTTCAAAGGTTGAAGATCACGAGAATCAATCAAGCCAGGCATATTATAGTTAATTAAAACCAAAACCATAAAAACTCAATACTTGACATTTTGAACTCAAAATGTTAAATATTTAAGACATTTCACTTTTGTTTAACACAAAATAACTGAAAATTTATTTAAAAAGATTTTTAATACCTAATATAAAAATCAATGACAAATCTTAGAGATTTGTGTTCATTAGAGTAAATTATTTCTGGTATTAAAAGCATCTATAAATAATCAAGTCAAACATGGATATGATTGCTTACTTGAGTAATAACCTGATTTGACGCAAAACAGAAAAATTATAGCAAAGTCGGTAATGCCTGCAAAAAATGTTTATATTTGTGATCTTTATTTTTTGTTCTTCAAGATTACAGATTATTGCTCATCTACCATCACTTGCAATATTTAAACATAGTTGACAACTCATCATTAAAGACTTTCTTATTTGTGGTGATTTACAACAATAAATATACAGATGTTTTATCTTCTTTTCATCAACGGTCATTCTCTGTAAGAGGTGCTGGTGTTGATCCCAATGAGCTCCACGTGGTTATAAAAGCATCCGGAAAAACCCCAGGCCTGGAACCACCGTCTACTGCCACACGAGCCCCTTCAAACACATTATAATGCACACGCACCCTCGCAAACTAAAATGAAATCAAATTAAGACAACGGGTTGAACACATTTGAACTGATGTGCTTTAGTACAGAGATTGTGTGTAAGCAGATAAAGACGTGACAGGAGAGTTATTGAGGAGATATGGGGTAACAACACATTTACATTATTAATACTAACGTAGACAAACTACAAGAGCAGCACATACTAACAACGTAAGAGGAACAATCCTTTAACCCGTCTTCTGTTTGTAAAAGTAAATGATTGGAAGAAAATGTAACACTGTTATATGCCTTTAGGGTTTTGTTAAGTTGATATAAGCAGCCTAGAGATTAAATGGGTCCCATGAACTGTAATATAATAATTTGTCATATAACAGTGACCACAGGGCACAAAGTATACTTCGGTTTTACACAATTCGAGATGTATTAACAATTATGAATTCTGAAGTTGTGAGATATAAAGTCGCCATATGCAAGAAATAAAATTCAGAATTTTGAGATAAAGAAAGAGATCTCTCTGTGAAAAAATTCACTTTCAGGTTTACTCATAATTGCGGGTTCCTCGCTCACAATACTGAGAAGTTAACAGTGTAAAAAACTGAATTGCAATACATAAATGCAGAAATAAAAATTCTGAGGGAAAAACGTATAATTGCAAGATCTAAACTCACATTTCTAATTCTGAATTGTGAGATAAAGTTGTAACTACCCTGCAGCTCTGTATAAAAACATCTACAAGATATCAATTCTGGGGTCCAAGTTGTACGATCAAAAGTAGGATAGCAATTACCTTGCAATTCTGTTAAAATAGAATTAAAAAATTATATTCAAACTCAAAATTCTGAGATCTAAATTGTAAGATGCAAATTAGGAATTGCAAGATGAGCTGCGAGTTTATATCTCACAATTTCTAATAAAGTCCAAAATGTGAGTCAAAAAGTCGCAATTAATTTAGTTTATTCTGTGATTGAAACAGGCTTCCATAGCAAACGCCCGGGCCACTGTTTCACATTTTAGAAAACAAACAGACAGAACAAGAACAAACTACTGAAAACAACAGACGACTGCGCTGATGAGTGCTCGTGTGAGGGAACTAAAACATCTATCCACGCTTAACTCTCGGAGAGACACTGGACATGTATGAATCTTTAGTGCACATGTCTGTGTTCATGCATGCTATCAAACAGCTGTTGATTTAAAACAACTACGAAGTATACTTTGGGCAGGACAATTAAAGAAAAGTATTTTGTGCTGCAAGCGTTCCACTGTTTAATCAACACCTACACGACACACACATCCATGTGAGACGGTCCTGAGCGAAGGAACGAGACGCCACATTAAACAGGAAACGGACAACGTCATTTTGATTCCCTTTATGACAAACACAAATGGCAAAGATAAATATCTGCCATAAAGACTTTCAGAAGTGTAGTAAAATAAAGGTCCCAATTTTATTATATTTGAATATCCCAGTCACAAAGGCAGCTTTTGCTCTACAGGCCTGCAGACAGCAAAACGTTCATCTATCCTCTGAAATGAGTACACAGCTGGTCTTGGCTTCAGTTTACACACATTTCTCTCCCACTGTGTTCCAGACTGAATCTGCAGAGGACCTGGAAAGAAACTCGGTACCGGATTAACTGTACATTTGGTATCTCATTGATATAGGCTCTACTTCACAGTATATAAAACAAGGGTTTCATTAAATGTCATATTACACTAGAATATCTCATAACATTGAATTGCTTATTTTTATAATGACAGAGGATGAGTTCATAGGAACAAAAGTTGATGGCAGAAGAAAAAGTAAAAAGAAAATGGTATAAATATCTAATATACACCCCTGTGATTACACAGCCTGACGAGTTTCAGCAATAACGTGGATAGATTGCGCACAGTTTGAGCATTTCGATCTCAAACATCAATACTGGCATTCTTGGAAACGGTGTGGAAGGAGCGTGTCGCGTCTGAAAGGGAAATTTGAAATGCTAATGCATCAGCCAATGAGATTCCAGTCTGAGTGAACGGAGGGGATAAGCCCCGCCCCCGAATCGTTCACAATCCAGTTACATTTGAACAGCTTTTATTTAGAACCGAGGCGCAACAATTTTAAAATTTGCTGTAAAATGAATTCAAGTTTAAAAAAATAAACACAACAACAAAATTTGAATAGCGTGATCAACTAAAAAGATCGATTTGAGCCCTGCGCCCGACCGCAATTCTGCCCCCCCTCATATTATATCAAGAAAACATTTTTAGAAAACAAGAGAACGGGACAACGTGGCATGTCCATGAATAAATCATCGGCTATGATCAAACATTGTTTTTGTTTTTTTGTCTTTACTGGAACTTATTATTAAACAATAAAAAGATCTCTAAATAGATTATTTATAACTAACACATGAAGCTAAGAAAAGATGAAATGGTGAAATTTCCATGAAAACGTCGCTAGGTTGCACCACTGGCAGTAGCAGCTCATAAAAGATTAGCTATGTTATTCTAGCGTAAAATAAATAAACACTGCCGTAGCGATAATTAGCCATGCCCTTCACCCCCAACCAATCAGATCAGGGCTTCTCCCTCCCCAGCAAATGCAGGCTCTGCCTCGTCTTAGTCTGTATGAATTATGGAGTCTTGGTAATTTCTTTAGTCTTCGTTTTCCACCTGTGAATGGATCTAGTACCTAAAAATGAAACATTGCAAGCAATTATTAAAAAGAATGAAACCATTCTGAACCATTAAGGTTTCTCAAGCAGCTGCTGACCTGTAGTAGTTTGGCTTAAAGGGTCCGTTCTTGTTCAGGCCGAGGTATTTGGCCTGTTCATCAGACAGTTCGGTCAAATGTGCATCAAAAGTAGGGAGATGAAGGCTGGCCACATACTCGTCTGCAGAAAAAGCAGATTAGCATTTTAAACATTGTGCATCAAGAAAAGTCATATTTTGACTGTTTATAATTTAGCACCACAGTTCAGTGCCATGTAAACACGGCTGCAATTAATTGATCACAAATACAGTAAAAACACTAATAGTGAAATATTTTTACTAATTAAAAAATATTTTGCATTTGATTATAATGTAATTAAATGTCATTTATTCCTGTGATCAAAGCTGAATATTCAGCATCATTACCTCCAGTCTTCAGTGTCATGTATGCTATATCTAGTATGCTATATGCATGTATTTATTTATTAATTTTTAAATCTGGCTTCACTTCATCAAAAAATTTCAGAAGAATCAACTGAAAAGTAAAGAGTCCTAGAGGAGTCTATTTGCACACAAATACAGCATAACTAAAAAACAAAACACAAAATCACACTTTGCAAATAAAATGCTATTTAAATATAATTTTTACTTTTGAAGCAAATTGTATGGATTCCTATTGCAATTCACCCGCAGAATGTCACAGACCATAGGTAAATGAGACCGCATCTTAACCAACTACAATCAATTACTCCTATCTCTCCTCTTAA
Source organism: Gymnocypris eckloni scoliostomus (assembly GCA_027564155.1). Classification (NCBI taxonomy): domain Eukaryota; kingdom Metazoa; phylum Chordata; class Actinopteri; order Cypriniformes; family Cyprinidae; genus Gymnocypris; species Gymnocypris eckloni. Next base: position 9,582,353 of record CM050432.1, on the reverse strand, counting down.
AGAGGCCGTTTGGGATTCAATCTCTGATGTATTTGTTGTGTCTGAGAGCGTGAGCTGCAGGTTCAGGAGGAAACGCTGAAGAGCAGTGGAGAGGATGAGAGATCAGGGATGGAGAGGTGACAGAACGGCACAGTCTGCAGTGAGAAGTCGTTTGTGACAGAGTGACCTATTTTCAGCCGTCACCTCCTCCTCAGGGTCTGCGCAGTATCCCACATGACTAAACTCTCTACAATGTGTGCTGCAGAAAACACTGAATCTTTCAACAGGCTGAAAACATCCGTGCAAGGAGCAGACTAAAACAATTACAGCCATTACACCCCAAGACGGCCATAATATTAACACAATATTTGAGGATTTCACTTAAATGCTGGGTTTATTGCATGTGACGCTTGTCTTAATGGAAGATAAGCAGTACAGAACTCTCAAATAGTTTGTTTAAGGTCATTCATTTAGACATGGCATTTTTTATGCACATGCATGTATTTAGATCAATGCATCATACCCATTTTTTTAGGCAGCAGGTAGACGTCCTGCTTGTAGCGGCCTTCAGGAGCATTGTACAGCTCTATCAGAGCCAGCGCCTGGGAAAAAGGAGCAAGAAATCAGTCACCATGACAACAGCAAGGCCGTGACACACACACACACACACACACACACACACACACACACACACACACACACTCTAAGTGCCTGAGGTTCATACTCTCACACAGCACACAGACTGAGAAACCTATTCTCTGAATTATGACTATGAAGTCAAATTCTCCTTGCATGCACACAAAAGCACATTAGCCATTTAATAAAGCCATGTGTGTTCAGTTTTCACTCTCGTCTCACCTGGGTAGTCGCGGTGATGGACAGCACAAAGGTAGGAACAGTGGAGCAGCTCAGGTTTAGCAGGCGACCCTGGAAATATATATACAGTATATAGATTGGTTAAGACATTCAAATTCTAACAAACTGTGTTTTCAGTTACGTTTTAATCTTAAATTAAATAATGTATGCCAGTGATACATCCGACTGGTTGAATAAATTCATTTGCCTTGCCTACAAAAAGATACTTCCAGATATTTAGCCACCCTATATATAAAAAATATATTTTGCATTTATATAACCCAAAAGAAAACTTGAATTAAAATTAAATAAATATAACTAAAATGTAAAAAAGCTTTGATTTCAGTTAGTTGCCAAAACTTCATTTCATTCACTATTTCATCACTTAACAAAAACAACTAAAACCAAAATAAAAATGTATATAACCTAATAACTATGGAGCTATAAAACAAAAATGAATAAAATTACAAAAATGCACAAAATTACCAAACCTTTGACTAATATTCAAATTACAGTGGAAATTATATAACACTAAAAAATAAACAAATATAATAAAAAAAATTGTGATAACATTAAGACATTACCTATGAAGATGTATTTTACATCAAAAAAGGCGCAGTACTAAAAGTTATCAACACATTAATATGATAAAGACTAACGCAATACACTGTGAAAAAAGTTTTCACTTAATGACAAACATCAAAAAACTTAACACAGTCGGCTGTAAGTGAATGTAAACACTTTGAAGAAAATCAGATGTGTATCGAATTATAAAAATAGCAATGGAAATTATCCACACAATTCTGGAAATTCCTACCAACAAAATTCATTATGCATGCATGCATGTATGAGTGAATTAATTAATATAAAAAAACTGTGAAATACCGGCAGGACTGATTTAAATCTAAATAGTCTTAAAGCTAATATGTCCAATCTCTCTAACCTCTGCCAGCAGCACTATTCTCTTTCCATCCGGCCAGATCACATGATCCACCTGCGACCTCACTCGCTCCCAGGTCAGTTCGGGGGTTCGCAGACTGGCCTGAAAAGTTGGAAGAAGACTGTCAACTTTCAGACACCTATTAACAGTACATGCATACATACGTGACAATAAACTATGGGTTAGAGCCGTTTCCTCACCACATCAATCTCAGTGTTGGAGTGGCCCATGTTGCAGACAATACAGCCGTTCTTCATGCGGTCCATGTACTCTCTTACTACCACGTTTTTATTGCCTGAGGACACCACACAACAAGAGTGAGATGAACGCAGACGAGAAACCCTAAAAGCTTCTTGGTTTAGTTGATGAAAGGATCTTCGGGAAATAAATTGATCTGAAATGACTCAAAGAGCCACTCGTTCTCCACCTGTCTTTCCCCCAGAACCACTAAATGAATCCAAAGAAGTCATAAAGCAAAGCAATTCATCCACATAAGCAACACAGCTGCCTGCAGACTGAACTGTAACTCAGGTTTGACTCTTGAATCGTCCTGTTCATACTATATCTTACAGGAATGGCTAGAAATTGGTTCATAATCAGATCTTTTGTCAAACTACATTTCACTGAAATTCAAGACTGACTGCAACTCAGGCATAATTACTTGAAGTCTCAGATGTAATTAACTTTAGGCAGAGCAATCTATACTAGAATCACTGTGCTAATGACAAGTGCATTTGCATACTGCAGTGAGAGTCAGAATGCATTTATACAGGCAATAAACTGTGCTCTGTTATATAACCGTGTATCATTCTTCAGCAGTCTGTTAAACACTAGCTGATTATTTAACATCTAAAAAACAATGTTAAAAAGACTAACTTTTAAAAATTATTATTAAAAAATATATATTACTTAAAATACATAATAATAATGTGACTAATATCCTTCAGAACCTCATTTAATTTTTTTTTTAAAGATATGAAAATTATTTTATATATATATATATATTATTAATATTATTATAATTTGACAAAGCCTTTAAAAAAACTTAATTATAAAAGAATATTATATAATATTTTAAAATGTAAAATAATATTTATTTTTACAATTTTTTCCCAAGCAATTACAAAGAATGGGAACAGCAGCTTTCAAGCTTAAAAAAGGATGCAAAAAGTAGAGAATTATTTATTTTTTGGGGTAAATTGTAATTTTTCTTCCCTTAAATCAGAATAATAACCCTTTGAAATCTACTAAAGTCAAAACCGGATTCCAAAATACCTGTGCAGGTGATGATAATGTCGACTTGTCGGATGACTTCGTTGAGTTTTACCAGCCTGAAGCCATCCATGCTGTGTGATGACAAATATACATTTCTTATGAGTCTTTCTAATGAGTAAAATGTCAAAATAAGTGGCAAGAGACTCTTTCATTCTGAATGAGAACCTTGCAGAACGTTTACAAGAGTTAGGAAAGTACTAAATACTGAATAGAGAGTCCTGGAGATTCATTCGACACTCAAATGCTGGTTCACACTGTATTAACACAGTAGAATGACTTTAAGTGTAATTTAACGGCGTCGCTGCTGTTGAGGAAATGCTGAATCAGTGAAACTCACCAGGCCTGTAGGGCACAGATGGGGTCAATCTCAGTGACGTAGACGATGGAGCCCATCGCTTTGAGAGCAGCACAGCAGCCTTTTCCAACCTTATTACACACAACAGTAATGACTTAGAACAAAAGGTTAAATGTACCTGTGGAAATATACTCTATGTAGCACACAATGTGACTGACACAAACAGGGCAAGATCAAGAGCCTTTGTTCTTCCTGGAAAAACATTCCTGTTAGTCTATCAGAAATCAAATTAAATACATGTGGAGGCATTTCCTGTCCTCTAGTGGTCAAATCTGGTCTCTGTTTACTAACGCAGCAGTGCAGTGGGGGGGGGTGGTCAGCAAAAGTGATTGACGGATGAAATAGAATATTCTACAATGTTACAAAATCATTCTAAAATGTTACAAAATCATTCTAAAATGTTACAAAATCATTCTAAAATGTTTGGGGTTTAGCTGATCAGACAGATCAGGAAATGATGTTCCTAATTTAATTTTTCACCAAGCATTTTCCAATCCTAAAAATAATTTAGTAGATTTTGCAAGACTGGACGTGTCAGATTCCAGTCCTTCGAACAAACAGATTTAAATGGGTTTAACTTTCCATAAGTCCAAGAATATTCTGAAGATCTAAATGCAGCTCTCTAGAGGTTCTCATAGGAAACATTTGCCATCTAATGATCTCACCTCTCCATATCCACACACCACCACCTGCTTCCCTCCAAACATCACATCTGTGGTCCTCTTTAGACTTGAACACAAAACACAAACATGCTCAGTAAAACCACACAATTCCAGCCGAGCCGAAAAAGACAAAGTACTTTACAAACATATTGTTTGGGAAAACTATTCTGAGTGCTTTATAAGTGACATACCCATCCAAGATGGACTCCCGGCAGCAGTAGAGGTTGTCAAATTTCTGCTTGGTCACTGAATCGTTAACATTCATCGCGGGAACACACAACTTGCCAGCCTTTGACAGCTGGTATAGCCTAGAAATAAAATATGAGAGATGTTTACAACACAAAAAAACTCAATTTTGAAGGATTCATGTTGATAATCACTATATAGAATATATACAGGTGCTGGTCAAATTAGAATATCATCAAAAAGTTGATTTATTTCACTAATTCCATTCAAAAAGTGAAACTTGTATAATGTATACATTCATTCCACACAGACTGATATATTTCAAGTGTTTATTTATTTTAATTTTGATGATTATAACTGACAACTAATGAAATCCCCAAATTCAGTATCTCAGAAAATTAGAATATCGTGAAAAGGTTCAATATTGAAGACAACTGGTGCCACACTCTAATCAGCTAATTAACTCAAAACACCTGCAAAGGCCTTTAAATGGTCTCTCAGTCTAGTTCTGTAGACTGCACAATCATGGGGAAGACTGCTGACTTGACAGTTGTCCAAAAGACGACCATTGACACCTTGCACAAGGAGGGCAAGACACAAAAGGTCATTGCAAAAGAGGCTGGCTGTTCACAGAGCTCTGTGGCCAAGCACATTAATAGAGAGGCGAAGGGAAGGAAAAGATGTGGTAGAAAAAAGTGTTCAAGCAATAGGGATAACCGCACCCTGGAGAGGATTGTGAAACAAAACCCATTAAAAATGTGGGGGAGATTCACAAAGAGTGGACTGCAGCTGGAGTCAGTGCTTCAAGAACCACTACGCACAGACGTATGCAAGACATGGGTTTCAGCTGTCGCATTCCTTGTGTCAAGCCACTCTTGAACAACAGACAGCGTCAGAAGCGTCTCGCCTGGGCTAAAGACAAAAAGAACTGGACTGCTGCTGAGTGGTCCAAAGTTATGTTCTCAGATGAAAGTAAATTTTGCATTTCCTTTGGCACAGAATCCACGTTGCTTGAGGTCCAGTGTAAAGTTTCCACAGTCAGTGATGGTTTGGGGTGCCATGCCATCTGCTGGTGTTGGTCCACTGTGTTTTCTGAGGTCTAAGGTCAACACATCCGTATACCAGGAAGTTTTAGAGCACTTCATGCTTCCTGCTGCTGACCAACTTTATGGAGATGCAGATTTCATTTTCCAACAGGACTTGGCACCTGCACACAGTGCCAAAGCTACCAGTACCTGGTTTAAGGACCATGGTATCCCTGTTCTTAATTGGCCAGCAAACTCGCCTGACCTTAACCCCATAGAAAATCTATGGGGTATTGTGAAGAGGAAGATGCGATATGCCAGACTCAACAATGCAGAAGAGCTGAAGGCCACAATCAGAGCAACCTGGGCTCTCATAACACCTGAGCAGTGCCACAGACTGATCGACTCCATGCCACGCCGCATTGCTGCAGTAATTCAGGCAAAAGGAGCCCCAACTAAGTATTGAGTGCTGTACATGTTCATACTTTTCAGTTGGCCAAGATTTCTAAAAATTCTTTCTTTGTATTGGTCTTAAGTAATATTCTAATTTTCTGAGATACTGAATTTGGGGTTTTCATTAGTTGTCAGTTATAATCATCAAAATTAAAAGAAATAAACAATTGAAATATATCAGTCTGTGTGGAATGAATGTATACATTATACAAGTTTCACTTTTTGAATGGAATTAGTGAAATAAATCAACTTTTTGATGATATTCTAATTATATGACCAGCACCTGTATATAATTAATATATACACTGCAGGTCAAATGTTTGGAATAATTAAGATGCTTTTTTTTTTTAAGTTGAAAAAAAATTAAACCAAGGCTGCAATGTTTTAATGAAAAACAGTAAAAACAGCAATACTGTAAATGATTATTTATGATTTAAAATAACTGATTTCTATTATATTTTTAAAGTGCATTTTATTTCTGTGATGCAAAGCTGAAATATTAGCCTTATTATTCCAGTCTTCACTGTCACATGATCCTTCAGAGATGGTCCTCATTTATAATATATTTTATACATACATATGCATGCATATATGTATATAATTATTACACATACATACATACATATACACACACACACACATATATATATATATATACGGTTATTGTAACTATTAAGACAATGTTTCATATTAAGCATTATATTTCAACTACATTTGCCAGTTCCACTACTTGCCACTAGATGGAGACATTCCCTTTTGATATGAACAAACAATTGCAGTCCCCAGTTTCCAATTACAAGTTTTTACTTAATCCTCAATCAAATGCCAAAAATGTAACACTACTTTAATGCATTGAACAAACTAAATGACCATAATCACCTGTGAACTCCAGTCACGCTCTCCTCTACGATGCCTTTGATCTTTTTAAACATGTTGGGATATTTCTTATAGATCCAGTGAGTCAAATCTCCTCCATCATCTAAAATCTACAAGACATAATCTGTTGAGATGTCAAGCAGTCATAATATTTCACTTCACTATATTTATATACTCTAGCTACCATGTTGGGCTGCCAGCCTTCTACGTTAACACAGCGATCGATACACCACCAGAAATCATCCTCCGATTCACCCTTCCAGGCAAACACTGAGAAACCTGCCAGAGACGACACACAGGAGTTCATCACGACAGAAAAATAGGAAAGAATACAAAGGAAATATGAGAAATATTTACCTCCCTCGGCCAGAGCGGCTGCTACCTCGTTTTGAGTGGAGTAGATGTTACAGGCGGCCCACCTGCACTGAGCGCCCAGAGCAGAGTGTCTCCATCAACACCTGCAACACATACAAACACTTGACCATGCGTTACTGAAACACAGATGTCAGTCGGCTCTCAAAAACATCCTCACAAATATAGTATGACAGTACAAATGTTCCCAAATGGGCCGAATAATGTCTCAAAAAGTGTTGAGGTAGGATTAGGGTGTTGGAATTATAGTGTAATTTAATGTAATTAGTTTAATTTAAGAACAAATGAAGTTAATGTTAGGCATAGGAGTGTATTTGTGTGTGTGTGCACAGAAACTCACAGTCTGTGCAGTGATGTGGGTACAACCCACAATTTTGGCTCCAGCCAATGGCTTCTCTCCCTGAGCTCTCTTCCGCAAAGCCATGAGAGCAGGCATCTCTACAGGGCAGAAATACACACACAAAACATGAACACATGGCTAATATAAAACTAAACATTGTTTTTCCCTTGCACATCCTCGACTTAAAGCAACACTGTGTAACCTTTAGTGGCTGAAGCATAAAACTACAAGTTACACGCAGAAGAACATTAATTATTGATAATTATGTGAGTTGTGCATCACAGATGAACATGATAGCTTGAGGCTCATGGTTACAAATGATGGCCTTGTCTTTGTGAATGTCAATAATAACACTGAAAATCTCACGATAACAAAAGATGGATATCTGAAAAACGTGTCCTAAGAGTAGGTAAGACACTTATATGTTGTTGTTTTATAATGTTAAAAGGGTTTGACAGTGACATTATATATATTGATTGATTGTTAATCATTTCAAATAATGGTGGGAACTATAACTTGGCAAGCCTATTTATAGGCAAATGGACCAAAGCAGTAACTGGTTTAGAGATTGGCATTGTTCAAAAAATACAGGTTATTGTGACATTTTCGATTGTGAGAATTTGTCATTCCATGGTGGAATCCAAAACTGAATTGTGAGATATAAACTGAGTTCAGAGGGGGAAAAAAGTCAGAATTGCCATTTTATCAACTTGGGACTGCAAAATATAAGCAGAATAAAAAAAAATACAAATTGAGTTTACATCTCGCAATTTTGTTTTTTGATTACACCATAGAATGAAAAATAAAGGCAATTTCTACTTTTTATATTTAATTCAGACTTCTTCTCAGAAACATAGAATTGTTGGATTTAATCTCAGAATTGCCAGATTAAGTCTGAATTGTGAGATAAAAGTCTTGCTTTATTTTTTATCCCGTGGGATACATGTTTCCTGAGGCTTCAAGTTTATTTCACTCCATATGGTAGTAGCCTGACTATTCCTATAATTTATAGATGTGATGTAAACACACATGAACAAATGATGAAAGTATGCAGTTTCCTGGGAAATCCTGGGACAACTCTTTATAAATATAAATTATTATAGGCATACCATAGTGATTTAAAGGCAAAAACATGGTTTGGAAAATGGTTTTAAGACTTGTTATATACATTTTGTTAATTTTGCTAACAAAAAAAGTCAAAACACCTTTAAATATGAAAGACAGTTTAAAGCTGATTAAACTGTAAGTGCACACTGGAGTATTTGGCCATGTGGTTATGAGCTGAAGGGGGCTGTTTCAGTGCACACTGAACATATGGCCCCTCAGCAGCACAGGAAGAACTTTAAAACACGCTTCGCTTGATCTCTCACAAACACACTTTTACTTCACACTTAAACAAATACCAGTGACTTAATATGTTGACAGGCCCGAGGACAACTCAAAGAGTAAACGCACTCCACAACCAGCCGTCATGCTCATAAACAGTTATAGCTTGTCGCCACATAATATTACAGTTTTTTTCAGTCGCTAACAAGCGTTTGTCCAACCAGTTGTCACATTTTCAAAACTCTAAACACAATTAGCACAGCATCGGTCTTTTGTGGCCATACCATTCACACATTTCATGTCGTTTTCACCCAATATGCAGTCAGTGAACACATTTCCACAATGCTTACATTTTCTTAACAGACAAGCTATACCTCCCAACAAAATTATGGATTGTTTTTGTAGTATTTACGAATGTTAACATACAACATCCCACAATAGCAAAAACAATATTCCAAACCTTAGATACAGTATAAAAACCTCTGCTTCTGCAATGATATCAGTTCAAAAACAATATCAATATCAAAAATATATCTCAGCTGATAATAAACAAACCATTGAATAATTGACACACAGCTGATTTATGTAGGGTAAATTGGGCCAACCACAGCTGATTCCAGTCTGGCTTAGACTCAGTGGCAGGGGTTATTTTTTCTATTACATTTACACTTATACAGTAAAAGGATGACTTTGAGGAGTGATGTTTTTGGAAACAGAAAAAGACAAACACTGTAATGTCTGGACGAGGAAGAGTAAGAGCAAGGGGCCCAGGGAGAAGAGCAGGCCCAGTGAGAGATGCAGTGAGAGGTGCAGGAGCAGTGAGAGGAGCAGGGCCAGGGAGAAGAGCAGGAGCAGTGAGAGATGCAGTGAGAGGTGCAGGAGCAGTGAGAGGAGCAGGGCCAGGGAGAAGAGCAGGAGCAGTGAGAGATGCAGTGAGAGGTGCAGGAGCAGTGAGAGGAGCAGGGCCAGGGAGAAGAGCAGGAGCAGTGAGAGATGCAGTGAGAGGTGCAGGAGCAGTGAGAGGAGCAGGGCCAGGAGAAGAGCAGGAGCAGGGCCAGTGAGAGATGCAGTGAGAGGTGCAGGAGCAGTGAGAGGAGCAGGGCCAGGGAGAAGAGCAGGAGCAGGGCCAGTGAGAGATGCAGTGAGAGGTGCAGGAGCAGTGAGAGGAGCAGGGCCAGGGAGAAGAGCAGGAGCAGGGCCAGTGAGAGATGCAGTGAGAGGTGCAGGAGCAGTGAGAGGAGCAGGGCCAGGAGAAGAGCAGGAGCAGGGCCAGTGAGAGATGCAGTGAGAGGTGCAGGAGCAGTGAGAGGAGCAGGGCCAGGGAGAAGAGCAGGAGCAGGGCCAGTGAGAGATGCAGTGAGAGGTGCAGGAGCAGTGAGAGGAGCAGGGCCAGGGAGAAGAGCAGGAGCAGGGCCAGTGAGAGATGCAGTGAGAGGTGCAGGAGCAGTGAGAGGAGCAGGGCCAGGGAGAAGAGCAGGAGCAGGGCCAGTGAGAGATGCAGTGAGAGGTGCAGGAGCAGTGAGAGGAGCAGGGCCAGGGAGAAGAGCAGGAGCAGGGCCAGTGAGAGATGCAGTGAGAGGTGCAGGAGCAGTGAGAGGAGCAGGGCCAGGGAGAAGAGCAGGAGCAGGGCCAGTGAGAGATGCAGTGAGAGGTGCAGGAGCAGTGAGAGGAGCAGGGCCAGGAGAAGAGCAGGAGCAGGGCCAGTGAGAGATGCAGTGAGAGGTGCAGGAGCAGTGAGGAGGGCAGGGCCAGGGAGAAGGAGCAGGAGCAGGGCCAGTGAGAGATGCAGTGAGAGGTGCAGGAGCAGTGAGAGGAGCAGGGCCAGGGAGAAGAGCAGGAGCAGGGCCAGTGAGAGATGCAGTGAGAGGTGCAGGAGCAGTGAGAGGAGCAGGAGCCAGTGAGGAGGAGCAGGAGCAGTGAGAGAGGAGCAGGAGCAGTGAGAGGTGCAGGAGCAGTGAGAGGAGCAGGGCCAGGGAGAAGAGCAGGCCCAAGGAGAGGGCAAGGTAGAGGTGTAAGAATGCATGGTGGTGGCATTCCAAGGGCTGCAAGAACAGTAGTCAGTGATTAAATTCGTGCCACTATCATTGACCATGTAATCAACCACGGTCTTCCACTAAGAGAGGCTGGTGAAAGAGTGCAGCCCAATTTGAGGCAGTCAACGGTTGCCTCCATTATACGCATCTTTCAACAAACCAACAGGTAAGTATTGCATTTTACATGGATTGTTTCTATTCTCACTTGACATGTCAATATGGTCATACAGTAATGCATATGTTGATTTTTTTTGTCCCTCTAAAGAATGCAACATCTACCACCCTCTGGGGGAAGAGGAAAGCTCCTCAATAATGATCAAGAGCTTGCCATTGAAGAAATGGTTGTTGCAAATAATGCAATAAAACTGCATGAAATTCAAACTAGAATTGTGGTGGACCATGAGATATTTGACAATATCGATAGCATCAGCCTCATAACCATTACGCGGACATTGTCCAAACACAGAGTGCGGATGAAGCAGCTCTACACTGTTCCCTTTGAGAGGAACAGTGAGAGAGTCAAGGAGCTACGACGACAATATGTCCAGGTATAGTGTATATTCAATTCAATGTCCAGTTCTATAAGCTTTGCACTTTGCAAGTAGGTAACCTACACAGTAATAGGTTACAGTACAGTATGGTATACAGTAATGACATGATTTACGTAAACTTTGTTTCAGAGAGTTATGGAATTGGAGGCCAAACAGGCCCCTCATGAATTCATATACATAGATGAGGCAGGATTCAATCTGGCCAAAAGGCGGCGTGGACAAAATGAAATTGGAAAAAGGGCCACAGTTGATGTGCCAGGACAGAGAGGGGCAAACATCAGCATGTGTGCAGAAATTGCAAATGCAGGATTACTCCTTCACAGATGTCAGGTTGGACCCTATAATACCGAGCGCCTCCTTGCCTTTCTCAATGATCTCCACCAGCGCCTGGTTCCAGAGCAGGATCAGGAGGGTGAAAACATGAGGACCTTTGTAATTACCTGGGACAATGTGGCTTTCCATCATTCGCAAGCAATAACAACATGGTTTGAAGTCCACCCAAGACTGGTAAGTCTCTTCCTTCCACCCTATTCACCTTTCCTCAACCCCATAGAGGAGTTATTTTCTGCATGGAGGTGGAAGGTTTATGACCATCAGCCACATGACCAGATGTCCCTCCTTGAAGCCATGGATGCTGGCTGCAGGGACATCACAGTTGATGATTGCCAAGGGTGGATCCGACATACCAGGCGGTTTTATCCCAGGTGCATCGCCTTGATAACATCAGATGTGATGTTGATGAAAACATCTGGCCTAAGCCTGAAGATCAGAGATTAGATACAGTAATTTTGTGCTTTTTTAGTTCCCCTTTTATCTGGGCTTTTTGCTGTTGTTTTTGTTCAGAATGCTCTTGTGTGTTTCATGGATATTTTGTTCACTGTAAGCAATACTGTAAAACTTTTTCTGTTATATCATACCGTGTTTCTACTGTACCTCCTGTAGTAAACAGTAAAAGGAAAAAAAACTTATTTGCTTTTTACTGGAATGCTTTTGAATGTGAACATTACTGTACATGTGGACATACAGTTCCCAACCAAGAAATTTAGTGTCAAAACGGTGGATTGCATGTTTTGCATGCAAATACCTGTAAAACTGAAACATAAAAGTCTATGCAGTTTTTGTAATGTCAACAATAGCCAGTATTTTGAAAGCTGGTGTACTTTGATTGACTGCATGCACCTTGTGAAGTGAAAACAAGTGTTATTCTTTGACAGAATAATTTCATTTTGAGTCAGATTTCCAGTGTTTTGGTAAAGTCAGTGTGTGCAGAGAAAGATGTGTTCTATTTTGAAATGAAGAGTTAGTATATATTTAACAAAATTTATTTTTGAGAAGAAAATTATCCATTTGGCCAATTGTGTTTTGTAGGTGTGAGTCTGTGTTAAGAGTTTAGAAAAAGTATCTGAAGTATGGGTAAGCGCTTGTTAGCGATTGAAAAAAACTGTAAGACACAAGCGGCCCTTCCCACCTTGCTCGGCAATCTCGATCTCCCTGCGTCCGAAGTCGGCCTGTTTGATGTTCTTGATGCAGAAGTCTGCATTGCCCTTGGAGTTCTTCTGCTGTTTGTCACGGGGAGAGGTTTCGTCATCGGAGCTGTCGGTGTATGAGGCGGCTGAAAAAGGGAGTAATAAAGAAAACAAATATGTAGACGTGTGTATCTGTTTCTCCTTGAACACAGTCCTAAGAGAGACCTGCAGGAATGTAGATTTGACTTTTCTTACCTACAATCTACTCTCCTTCATAAATGTAATCCTCTTAAGAGGCCTGCTAGAGAACCCACACAGGAAAGCTTTTGTTCACACGACTCACCTGACATGCTGCATCTGACCCTTGACGTAGGGTAACACACTATTGGCGCTTTTCCACTGCATGGTACGGCACGGTACGGTATGGTACGGTTCACTTTTGGGGGGTTTTCCACTGGGTACTGTACCTGGTACCTGATACTTTTTAGTACCACTTGTCGAGGTTCCATGCGAACCGTGCCGTTACCAAAACGTGGCGATGTAAACTCTGCTGATCACTGATTGGCCTGAGAAAATCGTCATTACTGCGTCACTGAACTTGCGACACAAGACCCTCCTCTACCGCTCTACCCGCTAGATTTAAACCAGCACAGCCAGCGAAGGATCGGACGCAACTTCTGTTTAAACAAACGCACATTTTGCATCAACCACAAAATAGCAGTGTCGTTGTCTGTTGAGGGAGTTCAGGCGTTCCTCGTTGATAGCTGAGGAGCGGATTCAGCGAGAGCTTGATGGCGCGACGCCGAAGGAAAAGCCTTATGTATATAACGTTACTTTTGAACTTGCTATATTTTCAGAGTATGTTTTCTGTTTATATTTTTACCTCTGTATCTTGCTTCAATTAAAAACAATCTGATCGAATAAGTGTACCTCCAGACTATATTAAATGTGTATCATTGTATAATCACGTAATGAACCTCTTGAAAAAGACAAATGATTAATGCCGCGATTATAAAAACCATCACATAAATAAAAAAAACAAGGGATACATTGTACATTTTGAAATATTCAAAAGTTTATTGATAATTCACTTTACAGAACACGCTGCATGAATAGTTAACTAATCAAGTAACGCAGCACACCTGCACGAACATCTCTGCTCTCCTCATCTAACGTTACAGCCCGTGTCACTGCACCACAGTCTCTGCTGCTGGGGGTAAATCACAAGCGTTCTCATAGACCTCTCCATTGCTGTTAAACACATCCACATGCCGAGAGTGAAGAACACTATTCCGTCTCCTTTCTTTGTTGTGAGTTTGTTTGTGGTGCGTTTACGATGATGTCACGGCAGTAGAGGCGGCGCAATTATAACGACGCGTGAATAATCCCGCCCACTCTATAGCGGTACTAAACTGCGGTGGAAATGCAAACCGACCCGAACTGAGCCGTACCGTACCGTACCGAGCCGTGCCGAACCGTACCGTACCATGCAGTGGAAAAGCGCCATATGTAGCCCACCTGACTGAGGTTTAACAGAATGTGTGCATGTACAGTATATGTATTGGTGCTTGTACAACGCCATACCTGAGCTGTAACTGTCTGTAGAAGACTGTGAGATGGAGCGAGACAAAGACCTGCGGCTAATCTTGGTGGGACGTTTGTTGAACTCCTGCTTCTGGTCTGCAAACTGGATCTGTCATGAAAAAGGGTCAGGACAAGAGAGAGAAAACACCAGAGTGAGAAACCTTGTAGTGATAAAAAGAAAGAGTAAAAACAGTAACACTGTAAAATATTTGTACAATTTAGAATAACTAGTATATTTTGATAAATTATCAAATTTAATTTATTCCTATGATGAAAAACGGAATTTTTAGCAGCCATTACGCCATTTTCCAGTGTCACACGATCCTCCAGAAATCACTGATATGCTGATTTGGTATTTATGAAATGTTTTTCTTATCAATCAATGCTGGAAATAGCTGTGCTGCTTACTTTTTTTCCCTGTGGAACCTGATACATACCCGACCGACCGACCGACCGACCTACCTATACACTTGCTGAGGTTGGATTTTACACCCCAAAATGTTCTTTGAACTGTTTTTCGGAGCTGCAACACTGTCAGATAATGCTCAACAGTGTGCCTATTACCACATGAAGTGACAAACGAGTACGTAAACAATGACCAATCCCAGCACAATGCTACAATTCACATTTTAAGATGAATATTAGGAATAAGCCTTTACTTGGAAAGTGAGAAGGAAATTATTTAAACCAAGATCTGTCCTAATCTTTAACACAACCTGACCTGCCAGGTAAATACTTCCGGTAGCCCACAGTTAAGCAGGTTTGACTGTGATCATTTCGATATCATAACTATGATAACTCCATGGAGTATCCTTTATAAATGCAGTCGGCCACCACTAATCTGTTCTCAATGGAAGTCTGGAGCAGAAATCATTGAGAACTCATCGGTAAACTGCACTACTATTAATGGCCTGGCAGCTGTTGCCCACAGAGAGGAACGCGCTGTGCTGCGTGGTGTGAACCGTGAGAGGATTACGGTGCGGTGCAGTCATCCCATGCTGATGTTATTATCCGAGTCAACAGCGAGCCGCTCCATCAAGAGATTTTTAAAAGCATGACTATTACATAACCCCATGCCATATCAGTGTTCAAACAACCACTGAGAGATCGCAGTGATTAATCTTCAGGCTGGAGCTATAGGAGGTGCTGTTTCTAGGACGGATGGATGGCTTTTAGAGCATGAGTAAAACACAGAGTTATGCAGACAAGTATAAGGCCGGACTTACGGAGACCTTGATTCACACAAACACACCTCTGTGCCCAAAAGCACTTGAGCAATTGTCACTCGCAGGGGTTTTGTGACAATAATGCTACAGAGACAAACACCCGCAGACTTCTGTGAACTTCTAATTTGGCACCTGTTCAGTCTCTTATCGCTTGGCACAACGGGACAAAGGACTGTACTGGGAATGTTTCATTGCACAGGAAACACTCTTCCCAATCACATACTTGCAGGAAAAACACGATACTAATCCGATAAGAAAAAGCTCAAAATGCCCAGATTCAGTGAGATACATGGCAAAAAACAACACATATTTCTTGGATTTAATATCTAAAAATACTACTACTATCGTCCAAAACTTGGTTAGAATCGCAAATGTTTGATTTGGAATGCTCTACAAAAGACAACAATTCTGCAACGAGACTCAACTCATAATTGATACAAACATAGTTTGATGTTGTTAAGCTAACAGCATGATACTCCAAGTATAACAATACATTGCACACATAAATATTGGGTATAATAATATCAGAATCAATTTTTAACCAAGATACTTAGGGTGTTTTCAGGGCATTTCAATTTCAAAGTTGGAGTGGTAATAAAGGCTTCGTCAAGACAGCATTCTTGCAATGCAACTATACAACATTCTAAGATGAAAAGGCACTATTTGGTTTTTAACTGTATACTGTAATAACTGCTGTGCTCTCCCAGATAATCGGACATTGTTGACATATATTTCCCATAATGAATTCCGATGAAAGTTGGTTTGTTGGACTGTTGGGTCAGACAACCAAACCTCTCCACAGTTCATTTTGGCGATTGGGCTGGACAACCACACCACTCCAGAGTTAATTTTGGCGATTGGGCTGGACAACCAAACCACTCCAGAGTTTTTGTCCATTGGATCAAATAACAAAACCACTCCAATGTTCCTTTTAAATTGGCTGAATTGTCCAGGTGATCTCGGACCGATTATTTTGGTGCAGATCCAAGCATGATCACCAAGTTCATATTTGCCTAAAATAACCAAACTCAGGGAGAATATGCACCAAGTTCTGAAACAAAGCGTTCCAAATGAGGCCATGTGTGAAAACACCCTGAATCTGCATTTGCACCAGGCTCAGATCCAGTCTAACAGGGTCAATTACACTGGAAAGAGATTGTGTTGGACCCCTCTCGCTCTCTATGGCAGAAGACTTACATTGCCCCTGCTAATCCACGCTGAGCACACAGATGGCTCTGGACTATTTTCATTCCAGAAGGTTAAGCTTTCAGCCCCCAGGAAAGCCCGAAGACCACCCTGTCACTTTCTCCCCTCTTATCTTCTTAACTGAGTGCTAGGAGAGCTCTCCATCTTTTTTCTTCAGCATGACACACTTGAAAGTGAAGAGAGGCAGAAAGAAACAGAGAGGCAAAGGGGAAGGGACCGGCGAAGAGGAAGTGGACTTTTATACCAGCTTTACACGTGGCCAGTCTGAACTGATCCCATGGCCCGTGCAGCACAATGCTAGACTGTTTCTCTTTGGGGTTTTTGTGCATCTCTCTTTTAATTGTTAATTGTTTAGAGGCTGGAACGATTCTTGTCGGAGTTGGCAAAACGTGCGTGGGTGTTTGTGTGTGAAGAGGCTTTTAGGAGTGGTGGTTTAGAAGGTGATTACTGCGTCTCATGCTCAATATA
This sequence comes from Gymnocypris eckloni scoliostomus, assembly GCA_027564155.1. Lineage (NCBI taxonomy): Eukaryota > Metazoa > Chordata > Actinopteri > Cypriniformes > Cyprinidae > Gymnocypris > Gymnocypris eckloni. Next base: position 9,565,175 of record CM050432.1, on the reverse strand, counting down.
ATGAAACACATACTCACACACTGCCACCACTGGCCCTGACAAAGGGCTCTTTGTGTTTTTCTGGTCCTAGAATATACATGCAGAAAGGGACAGATCGGAAATACCAGTGGGATAATTACTCTGGCATGTTCTTGAGTTCTTTAACCTCACCTTTATGACGGACATCAGCATCTTGGCCACAGGTTTAGCTTGTTGAATATCAACTGGTGGCCTTTAGCACATAAAATGTGCCAAGACTTAAACACTTCAACATTGTAAAGCACACAAATTTGCTGATAGATGTTTTATGAAGATCTTGAAAACAGTGCTTATGAGCAGGAGGTGGTCCTGTAAGAATTTGGTTGTCCACATCTCCTGCAAACGAGGTGTGGTTTGAAAAGTTTTTCCCAGTATGACTTCATACCTTTCCCATGGACCTGGATCACGCAAAACTTAATCTAGGGAGTTGAGAAAGTCAAATATTTGAGAACTTATCAGTCTTTTGTGGGTCTGTTCATTTCGCTGACGTAATTTTCACAACAAAACAGACTAATACACTTAAAGCCGTAATGTAGCTCAAACAGTAGAGCATGACGTCAAAGTCATGGGTTTCATTACCAGGGAACTGAAACATTGTGTACCTTGAATGCAATTTAACTCGCTTTGTATAAAAGTGCCTGCCAAATGCATACATGCAAATTGCATGCTGCACATTTATTTTAAGGCCAGAAATGTGTATGGAAATAAAGATGCAAATACTTGGCTAACATTGCAAATGTGCGGTCTTAAACGTTTAAATCTTTGTGGCATTAAACCAAATGTGATGCACAGCAGTTTGTTATAAACAAATAACCTAACAAGATTAGTTATGCAGTAGAACTGAAAGATTGAAGGTCTACAAAAGATGGTTTAGTTTATGTATTACTGTAGCTAAAGCATGGGATTAGCAGTGCCAAGGTCATAGGTTCAGTTCCCAGGAAATGCATAAACAATTATATGAGTATACCTTGAGTGCAATGTAAGTCACTTTGGATGAAAGCATCTGCCAAACGCATAAATATAAATATTAATGCCTGCTGGTGCGCCGCATGTCGCAACTGGCATTGCATTATACTGTTGTCCTAGTAGACACAGTCTTTTTAAGACATTGCATGTGCACTAAAAATCTTACTGACTTCACCGAGTTCAGAGAAGGATTTGTGGTTTGTATTACATTCGTTGCTATCAGACACTTTTTACACCATCTAAGTTCACTGAAAAGGCAGCAAGTTCATTTAGAGGAAACAAACAAATGGAAATTCCTTGTTTTTTTAATATATCTAAAAAAGGTCATTAGCCAAATGAAAAGGATAATCATGTACTGAAAAAGCATTTTGTGCTATTATGTCCTCTTTTTAAATAATGCTGAACATTTTGCCAAAAGAGAGCGAACTATTTTAATCTTTCAAAGGTAATATGAATGGATTTATGTATTAAACAGAAGCCAAAAAGCTCAATTTCTGAGAATGACACAAAGGCCGTATATTACCAGAGGAGAGATTCAGGCCGCATGAGCAGCACTTCCATGAACAAAATATCACTTATGTAAGGAAGACAGAAAGAACTAGAGAAAGAGAGAGATGCTCGCATCACGGTATATTTCAGTGACACTGCTGGGAGCTGATGATTAACGAATAGAGCGGGGGAAAACGCTCATATTTCCTGCAAACGGATGTCCAAGTGTTCATAGTCCAGCACTAATATGTGTTTCATGTTCAGAGCTTCCGCAATGAATGCAAACACAGTTGTGCTGCAAGGAGCTGATGACTTCATCGGCCATCCGTTGAAACGCTGAATCACTTTTCTAATGAACTGAACTGAACTGTTATTCAAGGATAATCATTAGACTGCAGCTTTGTTCAAAACCCCAGTGAGCGACCTGCCAAGATGACATTAACTATTCTTCATAAGAAAATTAAAGTGACGTGGCATACGGCCAAGTATAGTGACCCATACTCGGAATTTGTGCTCTGCAATTAACCCATCCAAAGTGCACACACACACAGCAGTGAACACACACCCGGAGCAGTGGGCAGCCATTTATGCTGCGGCGCCCGGGGAGCAGTTGGGGGGGTTCGTTGCCTTGCTCAAAGGGCACCTCGTCGTGGTATTGAGGGTGGAGAGAGCGCTGTACATTCACTCCCTCCACCTACAATTCCTGCCGGCCCGAGACTTGAACTCACAACTATACATGGGGCGGTATGAGATTCTCACAGTATGATAACCTTAGATAAAAATATCACGGTATTGCTATTACAGGTGTAAAATTTTATTTTTAAATGGCTGGGTAGAAAACAACTATTTTTCCCCCCACTGAACACAATATTTTTTATTTTAAAGAAACATAGAGAATATTTTGGAACAGTAAACATTTATTGAAATAAATAATGTAATACTTCATAATTAAATTAAGAGCAGACACTTAAGTGAGCCTAAACCTCCAGCTCAACAATAATCAGAAAATAAATACATTATTTTCTGTAAAAATAAAAATAAAAACCTATAATTGAAAATAAAATGCTGTCATTTACAGTGAGCCTAAACCTGCAGCTTAATAATCAAAAACATAATCAAAACAATTTCTGTAAGATATAATTTTTTTATAAATAATACAAAATAATCTAAAAAGCAGTCATTAAACCTGTAGCTCAAAAAGGTTTTTGGAGACATGCTCACTTTCTACATATTCATCTTTCAGTCCGAGTTATGATGCAGGAATGTTCACCTTTCCTGGATTAAGTTTGGAGCGGTGAGGAACGAGGATATGTGCACACACACATAAGTGTGTACATACAGTATATATATTAAATTCAAGATTATTTGTATAGCGCTTTTCACGAAAAAAATTGTTGAAACAATATATGTTGCTCAATGGTAGTGTAGATAGTAAGGCAGCTTTCTAAGGTTTGGCACAAAGCTGACGAATGATCAATGGCAATCAAACACTATGGCACAATATCAATTAAGAGTTCACATTAATATACATCAGAGTAAAAATTTCTACGGCATATAACGAAGATATTAAACACTCAGTATAATCATTTCCTCAACTACTGTCTGTGTTATCTTACCGCTCTATACATTATGAATGTATGCTAATTTAGAAGCAAACAAAAACTGAATAGTGAATGCAAAATGACGGCTTACATCGTCCTGTTGAAGTGTGGAGGCACTAAAGAGCCAAAATAGAATGCGGCTCATCCAAGACCCCATCTTTTAGATTCCTGTTACAATGATGAAACCATGGCTGGTGTGCCAGGGCTTTTGTTTATTTAGACTGCTGTGGTACAAGTTGGTAATTGCACTGGCATAATGGTAGCACTGGGCAGCAGAGCATTCAAAAGCAGCATTTTGTAATGCTTTTATTTACTTGAGACCAGACTTGAGTTTAGGGCTACATTAATAAGTGAAGTTAGTATAGATCTACTAGACGTGAAACACAGAACTCTCTGCAGGGTAGAGCTGCAAACAACGGTTCAAAAAGCCCATATCATCAAGCTGAGCTCTGAGACAATACACAATGACACTAGTAATGGAAATTTCATGAGATATGATAGTCTGAAAATTACTCCAGGACAAAAGGTTGCACAAGCACACAATCTTACATAATCACCGTACAGAACAAGGACATTTATCACCAGGGATGTCAGAACCGATGTATAGATGGGCTTGTTCAGCGCAGAACGCATGCCAACAGGAGAGAACCGGAGAATAACTACACAGGATAAGAGAAAAAACATTTCCTCCAGATGACAAATGACAGAACATCCAAAAACTGTAGGCCAAACAGCAGAAAAATGTAACATACTTGTAGCCGCCCTGAAATTCTTCCCTTCTGAGCACACAACAGTAATGGAGTCACATGTGTCAAAAAGAAGATTTTTCTGCAGAAAGGAGCTCTCTTGAGGTAAACTTTTTTTTCCCTCACCCCCTGAGCTTTTCATTACAGGGCAGCAACAACGTCAGCCTGAGGTCCTGAACATCTCTAGAGAATCATTATATTTGTTCTCTGTGGAAAGATGTGCGTAAAGAGATTTACAAGTCCTGTGTAGCACCTGCATCGAGCGGTGCAGCATAAGACTGAGCTACAGAACTCATTATAACAGAGATTTACAGGCTGAAAAACTGCACTGAAAGATGTGTACCTGGACGCAATAAACATTTTAACTAAGAGTCTTCCAAATGCATGAATGTAATATAAAAGTGCATTGCAGAATTTTATATCACAGTTCTGACTTTTTCCTCAGAGAATTCTAAATTTATATCTTAAATAAAAACTAAACTAATACTGTATTTGCTGCCGTCATGCACAACTGCATCATAAAAAACAAAGATCTTAGTAACTTAAGGCAACTGATCTTTTGCATATGCTTAAATTGTTAAGAGCCTAATACCTTTGCTGTGACACACAGATCTGCGGGCCTGCTTTCTTACTGTAGGGCAGTTTATGACTTCATAGACTGTTTTCATCCTGGTATTTTCACATGCGTTACAAGCCATAAAGTGACTCCCATAGCAACTACACTTTACAGTCAGACCAGACAGGGTTTGGGGTATGGCGGGTAGCGTGGGTAATGTGATACAACACAGCGGCCCGCTTTGACTAATGACGGCACCAGAAATGAGAGCCTGGTGCAAAAGACACTGAGGATCATCTCAGGGCACTTAACCGGAGAAAGACCTTTTGCAAATCAGACAAAGTAGCTCCAGGCTAAAGTCTAAGTATGGGCTCTTGGGAATCTTCTTCCACCTAAATGTTTTAATTTAACGCATAGGCTTAACAGAAGGTATACAGAGAATATCCATAATTCAAATGGCTGATCCAACACTAACAATCATGTGGCAAAGAACACTGGAAGGCGTGACAGGTAATTTGCTTCCTGCTTGGATGACAGATCACATTGTGGGACATGTGCGCTCAAGTGTTCGGCATCCAACATGTAACGTACCTGACAGATTTGATTACCATTTCTTGAAATTCAGCCCTTCCTTCTTTCTTCGTATTCTTCAGCCACAAAATAAGAGGATTGTATTCCTACAAGGCCAATATATCACTTGGCATGGAGTTTGACCTTTCCTACGATGAAGTGTTGAAAAGCACTCAAGCAGTGCAAAGCATCTGAACTTTGATGTGGATTTTTCCGCTCTGAAGAACAGAGGTTAGTCATAGTTGAAAGGTCTGTTCGGACTTTGCCAGTATCGGTAAACGATTTTAATGGAAATTTACAGAGTAGTATCGTAGTCTAACTCATCGTAAAGTAGCTTTCTTGTTCTCTGCCTCCTTAAAGTTCCCGACTAATATACAAAACCAACATGATTTCATCATATCAAAAGAATGAACAAGAGTTCATTCTGTTTAATAAATGTCTTCATACTCTGTACTTGTTCTGTGAATATATAAAAGCAATCCACCTACGCAGAGAGCTCAGCTGCAAAGGGTTAAAGGGCGGTTAGCTACCCCATGGCCAATTCAGATTCTTTCTGGAGGAGTCATTCGATACGACGTCCCGCTATTAACAAACGCTTTCTGAGACGAGCACCTCGGGAGGCTTCAACTGTAGAGGAGCAAAAAAAGAAATGCAGAAATGTCAATATCAGCCTGAGCCTACAAGATTAGGGATGGGTATCGTTAAGGTTTTAACGGTACTACTACTCTTATCGATACTGCTTATCGATCCGGTGCTTTAACGGTATTCTTATCGGTACTTTTTGTTATATATTTCTATGATAGATTAGCAGCTTAATTAACATGGCTTTATATTCTGAAATGTTAAATAAATATTTCACTAAATAAATATAAAACAAATTTGTAAATGCAGCAGTGTGCAGGCATTTTTTGTGTTTTATATACATAAGATAAGATAGAGTAAGAACATGAACAAAGTTAAACAAACTGACAAATATACCATTTATTGTGTGTGTATTTGATCGTTTGGACGCGCCCGAAGCTTGGAGCGCGCCGCGCACACGCACACACACACACGCGCGCGCGCAAACACACACACACACACACGCGCAAACACACACACACACACTTCAGCCTGAGGAACAGCGTCTCTCGTGTGGATTGTACTTCCAACATTTCATTATCAAACATGTCCAGCAATTTAGTAACTGTAAAGACGGCATTTACAACAATCAACAGACGATTGATCTGATTCTGACGTTAAGTTTTGGTCAGGAGGAACGAATGCGCCGCTGTGAAGAGAAGGAAGTTGTGTTAGAAGAAACACGGCTATAATCTTTAGAAGCTAAAAAACATTTAATAAACTTAGTTTAATATAACAGCCATAGGCCTAAAGTGTAAGCATGTTTTAATGGTTAGTTCTCTC